>PVJC01001587.1:78584-91123 GCA_004026665.1 Murina feae
GACCACACCAAGACATATCATAATTAAAATGCCAAGAGCAAAAGACAAGGAGAGAATCTTAAAAGCTGCAAGAGAAAAGAAGTTAGTTACCTACAAGGGGGCACCCATACGACTGTCAGCTGATTTCTCAACAGAAACTTTGCAGGCCAGAAGGGAGTGGCAAGAAATATTCAAAGTGATGAATAGCAAGAACCTACAATCAAAATTACTTTACCCAGCAAAGCTATCATTCAGAATTGAAGGTCGGACAAAGAGCTTCATGGACAAGAAAAAGATAAAAGAGTTCATCACCACCCAACCAGTATTATATGAAATGCTGGAAGGTATCCTTTGAGAAGAGGAAGAAGAAAAAGGAAAGTAAAATTTATGAACAACAAATACATATCTATCAACAAGTGAGTCTAAGAATCAAGTGAATAAAAAATCTGATGAACAGAATAAATTGGTGAATAGAATAGAATCAGAGGCATAGAAAGGGAGTGGACTGACAATTTTGGGGGGTTAAGGGTGTTGGGGGTGTGTGAAGAGAATGGACAATAATCGTACACCTATGGATGAGGACAGTGGGGGGGCAAGGACAGAAGGTGGGGTGCGAACTGGGAGGAGGGGAGCTATGGGGGAAAAAAGAGGAACAACTGTAATAATCTGAACAATAAAGATAAATTTAAAAAAAATAAAAGAACTAGAGGCCCGGTGCACAAAAATTTGTGCACTCGGGGCGGGGGGGGGGGGCATCCCTCAGCCTGGCCTGTCCCCTCTCGCAGTCTGGAACCCCTTGGGGTGAGGGGCTCATGGCTGTTTGCAGGCTGGCCAAGCCCCCCAGTGGGGACCCTCACCCCATGGTGGTGTAGCCAGCCTAGGTGAGGGGCTGAGGGCCGTTTCAGGCTGCCCACAGCTCCCATTGACCCAACATCCCAGCCAGGATGGCTGGAATCAGGTTTCTGGGGTATATCTTCTATAATTGAAACTTTGTTGCTTTGAGCAGAGGCTTAGTCAGTCAACGAAGCTTCCTGTTTGCTTCAGCTCCATGGCTTCTATAATTGAAACATTGTTGCCTTGAGCAGAGGCCCGGCCGGCCTAGGTAGGCAGTTTCAACTCCATTGCTGATGCAACGAAAGCCTCCTGTTTGCTCTAGCTCTGTGGCTGCCAGCTGCCATCTTGACTGAGTTAATTTGCATACAGCTGCTCTGATTGGTTGGTGGGTGTGGCTTGGCTGGTGGGCATGGCACGGGTGTCTCGGAGTGATGGTTAATTTGCATATTGCTCTTTTATTAGATTAGATTTTTATTGATTTCAGAGAGGAAGGGAGAGGGAGAAGGAGAGAGAGAGAGAAACATCAATGATGAGAGTCCTAGCCGGTTTGGCTCAGTGGATAGAGTGTCAGCCTGTGGACTGAAGGGTCCCAGGTTTGATTCTGGTCAAGGGCACATACCTTGATTGCAGGATCCTCCCTGGCCTGGGTCCTGGTCAGGACTCATGCAGGAGGAACCAATCAATGTATTTCTCTCACATCAATCATCAATATTTCTCTCTCTCTCTCTCTCTCTCTCTCTCTCTCTCTCTCTCTCTCTCTCCCTCTCTCTCTCTCTCTACCACACTCTCTAAAAATCAATGGAAAAATACCCTCGGATGAGAATTTAACAAAAAAGGAACATCAATGATGAGAGAGATCCACATTGGGGATCCAGCCCACAACCTGGGCATGTGCCCTGACTGGCAATTGAACCGTGACCTCCTGGTTCATAGGTCGATGCTCAACCACTGAACCACACCAGCTGGGCCCAAATATACTTCAATTAATAAAAAGTAGAGGCCCAGGCCTAGGGACAGAAAGGAAGCAAATGGGGAGAGGGTGAGTTTCAGGGAAAGAAGCCACATTGAAGCCACCAGCTGAGGATACTGTCATGTGACATTCAGGAGAAGGCAAACACTGCCTCCCTGTGCCCTTCGGTGCAGTGTCCTTCTTGAGAAGCCCTAGCTCTCAGGGTGACAGAAGCATACCTGGCCCAGAATTGAGGGCTACGCGGGTCTGCTTTACCAGGTGAGTCACTCCCGCTGACCCACCTCAGCCCTCGGGGTGCACCCGGCCAAGTGTCTGTCCTTCTCTTCTGGCCTTCAGACCTCAGCAGCCAGGTCTCAGTGGCCCTCTTGGCCTGGAACCCTCAGGATTCTGAAAACAGTGACCCAGCCTCGGCCAGCCACCAGGCCCTCACACCCTCTAAGCCATAATCTCCCAACAATCACAGTAACAAAGCCTGCTCCCACCTCAGGTGAGACACCATCCTGAAACCCCAGGAGACCATGCTTCCATGAGCTGTACACTCTGGGAATAAGAACAGCTCTCTTGTCATATCTCCCACTAGCTGACAGCACAAGAGGAAAGGGAAGCCGAGGCAAGTGGTTAATAGACACACAAATATGTTCCTGTCAAAGTCAGCAGAGCACTTCAGCTATGACATCCTTATTTCTGCAGCTGGTCACATGACCGCCACTGGTGTTCATAACAACCACATTCCCCTGCCCAGTCCGGGCTCCCTGTGCTGGTCGGATCCCCAGCCTAGTGGGAAACCCACTTTCCTTCCTGCTGGGTCTGTGCTGTGGGAGGTCCTGGCCGAATTACATCACTGTCATTCTCTACCAACTATAATCACAGGATACAGGGTGCTCAGAGCCAGCCAGTCCTTGACAGGCCAGACCCCAGGCTGGCACAGTCTGCTATCTTTCCCTTGAGAAGGTGCTCCTTCCTTTGGGCTGAGCCCTCTAGAACCTAAACTTACAGGAACAGAAGGCACAGATTTTCCCAGTGGATCAGCAGGGGTAATTGTGCCAGTTCCCTGAATCATGGCTTTGAAACTAGAGCACCAATACTGGTTGATATATTGTGTCCTGAAGACATCAGCTGGCCCTGTGCTGTGCTGCACCTAGCCAGCACTGTAATTGGGTCCACAAAAGATCATGGGACACACCTATCAGAAGAGCCAAAACCCAGAGCACTGACAACACCAAGTGCTGGCGAGGACGTGGAGCAGCGGGAACTCTCCTTCACTGCTGGTGGTGAAGCCACTTTGGAAGACAGCTTGGTGGTCTCTTACAAAACTGAACAGATTCCTGTGACCCAGCAGTCATGCTCCCTGGTATTTACCCAAAGGAGTTGAAAGCTGATGTCCACACAAAACTTGCACATGTATGATTATAGTCATCCTATATAATAAAAGCCTAATATGCTAAGTGTCCGGTCATCCAGTCATCTGTTCAACCAACCAAAGCATAATATGCTAATGATATGCTAAGGCTGCTCAACCACTTGCTATGATGTGCACTGACCACCTGGGGGCAGACACTCCCATCTATAGGTTAGCTTGCTGCTGGGATCCAGCTGATCGGGGCTGAGTGAGACAGGCTGGACATGCCCTGGAGCCCTCCCTCAGTCCCTCCCTGGCTGGCCATCTCCCATGTCCCTCCTTGGCCCCAATTATGCATTATTGGGGTTCCTCAACCTGGCCTGTGCCCTCTCACAAGCCGGGATCCCTCAGAGGATGTCAGGGAGCCAATTTTGGCCCAATCCCACAGGCCAGCCCGAGGGGCCCCACTGGTCCATGAATTCATGCACTGGACTTCTAGTTTTATTCATAATCACTGACACTAGGAAGCCACCAAGATGTCCTTCAGCAGGTGGATGGATAGGTCACCCAGACAGGGGAATATTATTCAGCACCAAAAAAGAAATGAGCGGACAAGCCATGACAAGACAGGGAGGAATGAAATGCATGACTGAGTGGAAGAAGCCAATCTGAAAGGCTTCTGTGTGACTGTGTGACTCCAACTATGTGACACCTGGAAAAGGCAAAACTGTGGAAACAGTAAAGATCAGTGGTGGCCAGGGGTTGAGAGGAGGGATGAAGAGGCGGGGCACAGAGGATTTTGGGGCCGTGAAAGGATTCAGTGTGATGTCCAACATATATTTCCTACACCTGTTAAAATTCTGTTAAATTTATTATTTTATTTTTAAGTAATTCTTACATATTTTAAAGCAAATAATTTAAATGTGCAGCTACTGAACACTTTCAAAAACTAACCTACTTATGTTGTTCTTCCAGTCTCTATGCCATCTCCACTTTCGGTCCTCAGGTTATCAGGGTTCTTCTGGGAGTTTTCTGTTGATTATTCAGGAAGTTTTCCTGTATTTTATTTTTATTTTTTATTTTTTTAAAATATGTTTTATTGATTTTTTTACAGAGAGGAAGAGCATATTTTAATTTCGGTGGACACCTGTGTATCACTGGTATACGGAACACAATGGACATCTGCATGCTGTTCTTGTATTCTGTGACCTTGCTGAATTCACATACTAGCTTTTATAGATTTCCGTGGGATTTCCTACACAGATGGGCACGGGGTCTGCAAGTAAAGGCGGGCGTGCACTTCTCTTCCACCTGAAAGCCTGTCTCTCCCCTGCTTTGTTGTGCTCAGTGGGCCCTCTGTACAATGCTGAGCAGATGTGGTGTCTATGGGCATCTTGGCTATTTCCCTCCCTCATCTGGGGGTGGGGGCATTTGCTCTTTACCACTGAGTGTGACATTAGCTGTAGTTATATTTCCTGTGTGCCCTTCGTTGGCAGAGTTTCTATCAGGAATGGATGTTGGATTGGTCAAACATGGCTTTTGTTTTTGTTTTCTTTTTGGTATATATATATATATGTATGTATATATATATGTGTATATATATGTATATAATTGATTTCAGAGAGGAAGAGAGAGGGAGAGAGAGATAAAAACATCCACAATGAAAGAGAATCATGGATCGGCTACCTGGCAAGTCCCCCATTGGGGATCGAGCCCACAACCCAGGCACCGCCGACGCTCTAACCACTGAGCAAACCGGCTAACACCAGTTTTGTTTTCTTTAGATAATCATATGGCTGATATTTTTTGTCTGTTAATATGGTAATTTCTATGGGTTGACTCTTTTTTTAAAAAATATATTTTGATTTTTTTACAGAGAGGAAGGGAGAGGGATAAAGTTAGAAACATCGATCAGCTGCCTCCAGCACACCCCTTACTGGGGATGAGCCTGCAACCAAGGTACATGCCTTTGACGGGAATGGAACCTGGGACCCTTGAGTCCGAAGGCCGACACTCTATCCACTGAGCCAAACCGGTTAGGGCATATGGGTTGACTCTTAAAAGAACACAAAGCTTGCATCATAATCTCCTTTTGGTAATCTTGTTGAGTTCAGTTGGCTAAGATTTTGTTAAAAAATTTTTGCATACTTGCTTAGTTGGTTGAAGCATTGTCCTATACACCAAAATGCTGTGGGTTCAATTGGGCATGTGCAGGAGGCAACCAATGGATGTTTCTCTCTTTCTAAAAAATCGATAAAAATATATTCTCCGGTGAGGATTTTAAAAAACGTTTGCCTACTTGTTCATGGGGGCTGTAGCTCTGGAGTTTTATGTTCCTGTAATGTTGTGTCTGGTCTTCACCTGGTGTTGTGCTGGTCGTGTCTGTGCAACAGTTTCAAGTTCAGCTTTCGTCCTCATCACATGAGGCTTACATGGACAGGTGGATGGTGTGCCTATGGTTTACTGGGGGGTCCAGAGCCCCTGAAGTGACATGACTGCAGCGTGGGGGCGCCCCACAGCTGAGCCGTGCTGCCCTCGTTCTGTAAAGCTGATTTCTTCCTTCAGGGTTCCTCTCCCATTTGGCCTTTTTTTTTTCTTCCAGGTTTGGGGCCTGGGCCTGAGATTTGTGCAAAGGAGCCCTCAGCGGGTGCTCACTCGCCTCCTGTTGGGGTGATGAGTGCAGCGCTGTGAGCACAAACAACTGCGGGATGCGCACTACATGGATGTGAGAAATGCTCACCTGTCCGAATTCAGATGGGCTCAGAGACAGAAGTATGGCTCAAACGAGGTTTTTAATACGTTCTGGAGAGTGGGTGTCCGTTGGTACAGGCACACCTGGGGCAGCAAACACAGCTTCTCTATTCAGTCCCTCCTCCAGTTCCTCATTGCTGAGTGCTGTGGAGTCCCGTTTCCTCACTGTCCCCCATTGGCATGGAAAAGAACTGGGCTGAGGCCTTCTCCAGTTGCCTCCCCTCCTCCTGCTGCGGGCGTTTCTACAGTTCCTTGCTTCGGTAGCCTGTTCCCTCCCCCCCGCATTCTGCTTGCCCTCGGGAAATGCAGCAAATTCCACCCAAAGCCCAGCACGCTGCAGACGGATCGCAGAGGCCCATTCCCCACAGGGGACGAGTCGCACGGCGCGCACACTGCACTGTTCACCCGCCCACTGTGGGGCGCCTGGGGACGCCCTGTCCGCCCCGCATGCTGAGAACTGGGGTGCCGCACAGCACCCGGTGGCTCCGTGATCTCGGCGGAGTGTGCGAGGCGGACCCGGACCCCGGCGGTCAGGACCCGAGGACAGTGGCCCCACCCCCGCGTGCGCGCGCAGCCCGGCCGGGCCACCGCGGTCGAGGGGCGGGGCGGCGGGCGGTTGGAGGGCGGGGCCCGCGGGCGGGGGCCGCGCAGGGGGAGGGGCTGCCGTTGGGGGCGGGGCCACGCAAGCGCGCTGGTCCGGCGGTTTCCGGCGCGCCGTCCGCCAGAGCGCGTCCGACGCCGGCCCGCCCGCCGCGCGCCCCCCCGCCGTTGGCGCCGGCATGTCGGGCCCCGGGCCGCGGGAGCCGCCGCAGGCGCAGGCGGGCGGGCCGGCGGGCCCCGAGGGCGGGGACGCGGCGCTGGGCGAGGCGGGGCTGAGCTTCACGACCACCGACCTGAGCCTGGTGGAGATGACGGAGGTCGAGTACACGCAGCTGCAGCACATCCTCTACTCGCACATGGAGGCGGCGGCCGAGGGCGAGCTCGAGACGCGCCTCAACTCGGCCTTCCTGGCGGCGGGGGGCGCGGCGGCCGCGGGGGGCGCGGCGGCGGCGGCGGCGGCGGGCGGGGGCGCGGCGCCCGTGTACCCGCTGCTGTGCCCGCCGGCGCTGGCCGACGGCGGCTTCGCGGGCGCCAACCCGTGCCTGGGCCACATCGACTTCCAGGAGCTGCGCATGATGCTGCTGAGCGAGGCGGGCGCGCCCCCCGCCGCCGCCGCCGCCGAGAAGACGCCGGGCGCCGACGGCCCGGGCCCCGGCGCAGCGCGGCCCAAGGCGCCCGACGCCGCGGGCAAGGAGAACGCGGCTGCCGCGGAGGGCGCCGGCGAGGCGCGGGCCAAGTCGGCGGTGCGCGTCCGCCTGGAGGACCGCTTCAACAGCATCCCCACCGAGCCCCCGCCCGCCCCGCGCGGCGCCGAGCCCCCCGAGCCCGGCGTGGCGCTCAACAAGTGGGTGCCGGGGCCGGGGCTCGCCGGGTCTGGGGGAGGGAGGCTCAGGACGAGGCTCTGACGGGGCCAGCCACATGGGCGCGCTCCCAGCCTGTCCGCTCCGTGACCCGGTCTCAGGCAGCGCCCTGACTGTGGAAGGGGGCTCCCAGCGCGTGGTGGGGAGCAGGCGGTGTAAGTCAGAGACGCCGCCGCCCTCCCCCGTGAGGAAGAAGGCTGGCAGGTGCTTGGGAGACAGTTGGTGATGGGCTGCGCCTCCCGACGGATGGGAGCCCCTCTGGGAAGCGCGGTGTTAGCCGGGCGGTGTGATGGTGGATGCTGGCGGTGCTTCCGAGGCTTTCCTGCCGAATCATCACGTGTTTCTGGGTTTCTTTTGTCTCGGCAGTTTGGTGACTCTTATTCGACATCCATCTGAGTTAATGAACGTTCCTCTTCATCAGCAACAAAACAAATGCACAGCCCTAGTGAAAAATAAGACCGCCGCCGCTGCCACCACTCTGCAGCTCACCTACCCCCTGTTCACCGCGAATGCCTGCTCCTCTGGAGGGGGCGCCAGCCTCTCGCAGACACAGGTGCAGAAAGTGGCCTTGTGAAGTGACCTTAACCTCTTTTCTTAGGTTCTTTCACTGATTTTCTTCACTTTTTCAAATACATAGCATTTGTGGGTTCCTTGATTGGAGTGTCATTCCATCCAGCCAAAGGTGGCGGGTCCCATTCCGAGTTTGGGCAGTTTCAGTCCCCAGTTGGGGCATGAGTGGGAGTGACCCATTGATGTTTCTCTCTCACATGGATGCTTCTCTCTCTAAAATTTAATTCAGAAAGAAACAGCATATCAAATTGAGAGGATTTATGTGGTTAGAGAATTTTTTTTTTTTGCAAGAAGTGTCACCACTGTAATAAAATCACTGTGATGGAGGCATCACCTGTGTCTCAGTGTAGCCACATTAACAAATTGGTCAGGGAATTTTCAAAAGTCCTCTGTGACCTAAGCTCTCCACGTCGCATGTTAGTAGCTTTGACGTCTCTGCTGCTGCTGTATTGTATTTGTACAGGAAGGAGAAGGCGCCTATTGACCAAGTTCCCGCTGCTTCGTCTTTTCCAGAGTTCTAATAACTCCTGTTCTATACTTGAGGCTGCCAAACATCAGGACATTGGATTGCCGAGAGCATTTTCTTTCTGTTATCAGCAAGAAATTGAGTCCACGAAGCAGACTTTAGGTAGTAGAAACAAAGCTTTGCCTGAGCAGGTTTGGATTAAAGTGGGAGGTAAGCCACCAAGTGGAAGGGAGCAGGCACTTCTGCCCGACCTTTGCCCTCCTGTCCTTGTGGTCTTGGAGGGGGCGGTGGTTTATGAACATGACCAGTCTTGGAAGTGTCTGTATCTCAGGGCTTCCATCTTCCCTCGTCACCTCACTTTCAGATTTGCCGGAATTACAGGCATCATACTTACACTTGGTATGGAAACATTGAGTGCGGGGCTGCCTGTTCTTAATAGTAAATACCCTAGACAAAAACGACAGACTTAAATCGAGTTTCAGTTTCCTTCAAGACACCAAAGCACACAGGCTTGTTTGTTTTTATTTTCCTTTCAGTAAGGCAAGGCCTGAAATCTGCTAGAAGCTTTAGGAGAGTCTGTGGGTGGGCAGAGGCCTGAGTTGGAGGCAAGGGACCATAAAATGATGTAGAAACAGACGCGGCGGAAGGCACCTCTGCTTTCCTCAAACGCTAACTCTCACCCCTTTCTCTCTGGAAACAATTGGGTTTCAGGTTACTCACCACAGTAACACAGCTGGCACTAAGCTTTCTGAGAGCTATGAACACCGGGTGGGGTGGAGGGCTGCTGCTTTCTCCTGTGGCAACAACCAATTTTTTCCTTGTTTTTATGACACTTGCTACAGAAGTATTGTTAACATTTGTCAGGTGTGAGGTGAAAATTGAAATAGCTCCTGTACTGACTACTCAGCTTAAGGAATAAAACATTGCCAATGCTTGTGAGTTCCCTCTGTCCAGTATTCTGAAATGTTCTTTTGAATGTGGCTTTATGGAGCTTCTCGGGATGCTCATCACCACACACACCAGTTAGGTGTTTGCTGTTCTGTGTCTGGTGGAAACATGACGTATTTCTGTAGCTCTGATCAATTGCTGCTCAGGTGGGAAGAATCACTTGTAAGGTGAGGGTGAGTTGAATCTTAAACCACTTAGCTTTCGTCCTCTTCTGAGAAGTGCAGCTAGAATACCACTTGTCATAGAATAATTCCAGCTTTCCCCCACTCTGAGTATCAGAAAAGTCAAATGGCTTCTTGGTGTTTATAGATGACAGTTAACGCCTGTTGATTAACCAGGGGGCCTTGGCAAGGCTATGCAGATTGACACCCGGCATGTTGTCATTTAGTTACAGGTTTGTGCCCAGTTTGGTGTTTGGAACTGGGAGCTTGGAGCTGGCTGCTCACACGGAGTTGCCTTCGTGTCCAGCTCATCCTCTTCAGGTCTCTGTGCTCCTTCCCCTTTAATGTTTATGTCTTGGATTGAAGATGCCAAAAGTGTACTCAGCATTTACTGGAGATAAGTTAAAAATAAATAATTAAAGTACCACTTTTTTCTTTTTTTGCAAAGAAGAAGCGCTGTGCAAACAAGCGATAAATAAGAGGAATCGGAGTAGGATACGTCAGTTGGACACCAGTGTGGAGCGAAGAGCCCTTGGAGAGATTCAGAACGTGGGTGAAGGTGCCACCACTGCGCAGGGCTCCTGGCAGTCTGCAGAGTCTTCACAGTCTCATCTTGGGGAGCAGTCCCAGAACGCCCCTGGTGGAAGATCACAGCGCAGGGAAAGGCACAACCGCATGGAGAGGGACAGAAGGTAATGTGTGTGCGTGGGGCCGAGCTTTGGAGGGTCTGTGGGCGTAGTAATAACAGGCACCTTGCCGTGCAAACGAGTAGTCGTGTCTGTGTTCAAACGGGGGAAAGTTCGCATGAGTAAACGTGGACTTTGCTCTGGCTGGGTGGATTGGGGTCCCCAACACCCCCAGACCATCCTGATTGATAAGAAAAGACATGGAAAAATTTGAGAAGGTGGGGGGATGAGAGAGGGACCTTCCAAGGGCTCTTCACAGGGGAGCGCTTCACTCCCCAGCCCTGAGTTCTGGGGTGTGTGAAAGCTGTCAGAGACTCCATGCCCGAGATTGTGTTGGGACCAGTCCTGTGGGCGCCCCCTGCCCAGCACACAGTCAGGCTCCAGACCCAGAAGGAAAGCCTGTGTTTCTTGCAAACCACATTGTTTGTACAAACCACTTAGGGCCAGGGAGCCCCTCTCAACTCACAATGGTGGGAAATCTGAAGTTCCCAGATGCCAGCTAGGCCAGCCTCATGGGCATGCCTTCCTTCCTGAGGGTGGGGTGGCCTGCCGGCAGTTCCCCTGCAGCCCTTGTCACCAGTTTGTCCTGGTTCCTTTAAGAATGTTGGGGAAGAAGGGGGTTAAAACGGTTAAGTCGTTGTGTCTCTACATATATTTGCAGATTCTGTGTAGAATCGGGCGGTTAGTGTTTCTCTCTTGCAGCTGGGCTTTTACATGGCGTTTTCTAACAGTTGGTTAATCAAGTCATTCATTGAGCACACAGGCCAATTTCTGTTGTAGGCTCAGGAGGTGCAGCCTGGACCGTAGTGAAGCCCCACGGTGGAGCTGAGGCAGGTTACCTTCTAAGGCAGGGGTGGGGACCTTGTTTCTGCCCAGGGCCATTTGGATATTTGTAACATCATTCTTGGACCAGACAAGATTACCGGCTTAAAAATTAGCTGCTACAGCCCTAACTGGTTTGGCTCAGTGGATAGAGCATTGGCCTGCAGACTGAAAGGTCCCAGGTTCGATTCCGGCGAAGGGCATGTACCTTGGTTGTGGCCACATCCCCAGTAGGGAATGTGCAGGAGGCAGCTGATCAATGTTTCTCTCTCATCGATGTTTCTAATCCTCTATCCCTCTCCTTCTCTGTAAAAAAAAAACAGTAAAATATATTTTTAAAAAAATTAGCTGCTACATTTGACCAAACACTTAACTGACCCCTAATGCCTTGATAGGATCAAACCAAGTGATTTTGAGGGCATGATATGGTCCGAGGGTGGAGTTTCCCCACCCTTGCTCTAAAGGGATACAGTTAAGCCAGCCAGATACCATGGACTGGGATGTGCACACACCCTTGAGTTCACCAGGTGACAGAGCATCTTTCCTCTGGCATTTGTTTAGAGGACATTCACTGAGCACCTGCTCTGGGAAAACCCTCACATGTTCACAGTGGAAGTTTCTATTCGCACTCTGCCATGTCCCAGTCTAACAGCCTTCCTTCCGCCAGCTCTTTCCATCCTGACCTGAGCTTCCATCTTTGAGTTACTGTCTACCACGTAGGTTTGCGTTAAAATTAAACAAGCTGATGAGGGGTGGAGAGCACCACTAAGTGCCAGTTGGGTTCACAAGGCCCACGAAGTCCTGCGTGTTCAGCAGGAGACCAGGACAAGGGCTGTGTCCTGTGCGTTGTTTAGTGTCAGCTTAGGTCGGACTCCGCACGTCACTAGTCATATGTGTGAGAGTTACAGATGGCCTTGTCGTGACTTCAGCTGTGATTTGAATGGTCTCTAAGGAGTCCAGGTTTCCAGATATGTGTGTGTGTGTGTGTGTGTGTGTATGTTCATAGGCTCTTTTTCTTGTTTTTAAAAAAAATTTATTCAGATTATTACAGTTTCTCTTTTTTCTGCCGTAGCTCCCCTCCTCCCAGTTCCAACCCCACCCTCTACCCTTACCCCCCCCTCCCCGCACTGTCCTCATCCATAGGTGTACGATTTTTGTCCAGTCTCTTTCCGCACCTCCAACACCCCTTTCCCCCTGAGAACTGTCAGTCCACTCCCTTTCTATGCCCCTGATTCTATTCATCAGTTTATTCTGTTCATCAGATTTTTTTATTCACTTGATTTTTAAATTCACTTGTTGATAGATATGTATTTGTTGTTCATGATTTTTATCTTTACTTTTTCTTCTTTCTCTTAAAGGATACCTTTCAGCATCTAAACTAATAAAAGCGAAATATTAAAATTAACCGTTTCTCCGAGACAGGGTAAGCCACGCCCACCAGCCAATCAGAGCGGCTGTATGCAAATTAGCCCAGCCAACATGGCGGCCGCCACTCACGGACCTGAGTAAACAGCCCTTTCCATTGCGGCAGGAGCGAAAGTGAAGCTGCGCCC
>PVJC01001588.1:0-91003 GCA_004026665.1 Murina feae
GAGGGCTTGAGGGGTCTTTCCCAGCTCCCGCCAGGGGGCTGGAAGCCTCGCGAGATTTGGGGTCGGGCTCGGCAGTTCGCGTTGCTTAGCGACGGAGAAGACGCTCGCGGGCCCCCAGGCTAACCCCCGCGGTCGCCTGCAAGCTCCTACCATGGGGGACGAAGGCGGCGGCCGCAGCTACGGGACCACTAGGGAGCTGCAGAGGCTGAAGCAGCAGGCGCTGGAGTACTACCGGGAGAACGACGTGCCGCGCAGGCTGGAAGAGCTGCTCAACTCCACCTTCTACCTCCAGCCCGCCGACGTCTACGGGCACCTGGTAGGGACCTGGGACAGCGCCCGCTTCCCTCCGGCCCCTCTGCCCCGCCCGCCCCGCGCTGCGGCAGCGCTGTGCGCCTGCGCCGCGAGGTCGCGCACGCGCGTTGGTGCCGCGGGCTCGGCGGCCGCGGCGGAGCGGGAAGGCGGTCCTGCACTGCAGAAGCGGAGCGGGTGACCGGGGCGGAGAAGATTCCAGCGAGACAGTGGTGGGCGGGAAGCAGGATCGTGGGCTCCAAGCGGGTTTGTTGCTGCGGCGACAGCTCGGAGCCTGCCAGGCTTCCTCGCTGCCTCTTTGGAACCAGACGGCCCGGCTGCCAGTTCTTGTAAACACGGACCTCAACACCGCGCAGCTCTGTTTACCCACCTCTGGCGGCCCCCTCTGGGTCACGGCGTGAGCGCGTGGCCAACCCGGGGACCTCAGACCCAGCCCGCTCCCGTTGCTTCCGAGTCTCATTCACATCAAGCCTGGCTCCTGCCTGGATGCCTGTCCCCACCTGAGCAGCAGCCACCTCCACTTCCATTTCAGATCAAAGCTTGGGCTGCTGCGCCCTGGACTAACTGTCCTTCCGCGGTCCCAGGTTCTGCAGC
Organism: Murina feae; assembly: GCA_004026665.1. Taxonomy (NCBI): domain Eukaryota; kingdom Metazoa; phylum Chordata; class Mammalia; order Chiroptera; family Vespertilionidae; genus Murina; species Murina feae. The sequence continues at coordinate 904 of PVJC01001588.1, forward strand.
CTTTTTTTTTTTGGATGCATAGTGAGCTCCGCGCAGAGCAGGTGCCTTCTCCTATCACCTTCCTGGCTGCTGTGCCCAGAGCGATTTCTAGCACAAACCTTAGCCTTAAGCAATGAGCAGTTGAAACAAAAGCCAGCGTTTTCTCGCTTCCAGTCCCTGCCTTCTGAAGGCAGTGTGGTTGGGACCTGTAGGAGTTCACACTGTGGTGAGGTATGACAGCGAGCAGAGTATGCAAATACTGTGCAGAAGCCGGCTGTGTTTACAGGGTTCAAGAGCACATTTCATGGAGCCAGCGGATTCGGAGGATACTTGAGGAATGTTTGTTTCTCTCTCCTGGCCTATTACATCCAAGTTGGGGGTGGGATGAGGGCGAGGTGTGTGTTGTGTTCCTTGTGTCAAGTGCTTTCTATATTATTTCACTTAATCCTTGGGAACCCCTGTGAGGTAAAGAATCATGTCCCCGTTTTACAAATAAAGAAACTGTCCCAGTGAACTGAAGTCTTTCCCAAGGGGCACACTTGAACAGGAGGGAGAAATCAAGCCAGGTCTTTGCCCCTTGAACCCAGCAGAGGGCCTGGTACATAGTGGACACTCCCAAACTATTTATAGGATGGATGAATGAATGAATGCAACTCTGAAGTCCACTCTTTCTTGCTAGAGGAAATCTTGAAAGTTCCCTGGTCTTACAAAGACACCAAGCTCTTGTCTCAGAGCTACTTGGAGCAAAAGCTGAGACTGGAAACTGGGACTCTGGTTCCCTAGTGTAATGCTCGTCCCAGTCTACCAGGCAGCCAGGCCTTTAGTTTGCATAGCTCTCCGAGAGTTTATACTTCGGTTAGAGGCAAAGCCACGTATTTTTTTAAAATGGATACTAGATAAGGTGATATACAGTTGTGTGCTAGACTGAGGGACACATCACTTAAGCTTACTAAAGGATTCAGGGTTGGGGAAGATCCCTGTTGGCTGTCGTGTCTGGGAAAGTTTTGGCTTGGACTTGGAAGGTTGTTGAAGAATGTGGGCGGGCAGAAAAGCAACCTCCTTTTCCTTTTCTTATCACTGCCCTAGTCTGAGCCTTCCTTATGCTCACCTACTCTCTCCTTCCATTGAGTCCGTCCCACATAGCGTTGCCAGAGCAGTGTTCCGGATCTTAAATCTGACCATCGGTCTTTGGCTTAGAATATCCTGTGGCTACGCTGTGCCTGACGAGTAAGATCAAACACCTTCCGGTGTGTGATTCCTAGTGCTCCCCTCTACCTCTGGTAAGCCTCCCTCCCTCCCTGGCTCCTCCATCCGGCCCACTTTTCCCTAAAGCCTGAAGTTCCCCACCTCCCTCCCCTTTCCTTATCCTCGTCCATCTAAACAGAAGTATCAACACTGGACTTCCATCGTCTGCCTGTTGAAATAACTGCACCTCCTCGTGTTGCGCTCGAATGCCATTTCTTGCATGGTTCTCTTACATATTAGAGGATCCAGACTCTTGTTCCCAATAGCAATACTCTTTATTCCTTCCTCACAAAATACACAGGTGCAAGTGTGTGGGACTGGGAATCAGGCAGATGCTTAGCCCTGTAATAGACTGTCATCTTGGCGACCCCCGATGAACAATACCACCAGTGTGAACGGACTCGTGCGAGTCCCTCCCACAGTGACTCAGAACTTGGCCTTGTGACTTGCTTTTACCAAGGGCACATTGGCAGGCATGATGCAGAGGCTTGGTAAGTGCTGCCAGATCAAGTCTTTGGAGTCTTGGAACTCTCCCTCTTAGAATCTAGTCATCGTGCTGCTGCGCACAGAGACATCTGATCGCCCTGGTGCAGGGAGAAAGGTCGTGGCGAGAGAGGCCCTGGCAGTTTGAGATTTGTCCAGAATGCTGAGTCACCAGCCTGGTGTGCTTACTACAGAGCCCTCTACCTTCTGTCTTAGCTCTAGAGTAGAAACACCAGCTCGAATCTTTTTACTCAGGCTCCCTGAGTGGGCGCTCCACCTCAGCTTCGTTCTGTCTTCCATCTCGTTCTTGGATCGCTTCCACATGGCCCCTGCTCTTCTTCCACATGAATGAAACCGCTGTTACCAAGGTTCCAACAGTCCTCTTCGACTGGGCGGAGAAAGGAAAGGGGGTAATTCTATGCGCAAACTGACGGCCAGTGCAACATCGCCTCTGCATAACTCTTCACCATTAAATTATCAGAGGCCTTTCTGGGAGAAATAAAAACGGGCCCATTTAAGGCTTCTTACGTTTTAATGCATCGGTGTTCTGGAGACCAGTTGACTCTGGCATCTTGGAGGGATAGGTGAGGGCCAGCTAAAGAATGACACAGGGTCTTTAACTAAGAAATGCATGTGAGTTTCTGCTGAGAGTTGAAAAGACAACACATCACCCCATGTATCAGAGACTCAACATCAGGTGACATCCAAATCTCTGTGAGTGAGGGCGGGGCAGTTCCCCCAGAGCAGCTAGACTCATCCTGGCAGGAGGACACTGGTGGGGGGGGTGAGGCGGGTAGGGGTGGATGTTTGTTAGAAACTAGAGTAACTGTGAATGACCTTTTAAAGGTCAGTTAGGTGTGGTGTCCTGACTTTTATCTTTCTGTGTTAAAGGCAAACTGCTTTTCTAAACTTGCAAAGCCACCCACCATCTGCAAAGTGGTGGGGAAGCATGTGCTGGACGGACTGGGGCTTCCCACCCTCCAAGTGGAAATATTTTGCACCATTCAGAACTTTCCCAAGGTATGAGGCAGCTCAGATGGGTTCTTCGCCACATATATTGTCTGTTTTGTGGGAAATGAATGTTCTGAAATACAGTGTTTGTGAAATACACCCACACCCACATGCATTTTTCGGTAGGCATGTACATAAAGTATGAACCATACAATCAAACATGATGTCTCCATTACGTTTCAGTGTAATATGGTACAGACATGACATGCTAACCTGAAGACGATCTAAGGTGGAGAAAGGAAATGGGGCAAAAATCCTTTTAAAACCTAACATTATTATTTTGATGAGTTCCAAAAATCTACAGATAGGTTTATAGATTGATACATTTATATCTAGATTCTATATAGACTTAGAGAGATATAGAGTGAACTACCTAAAGAAAAAAATGCGTTTTCATCATTTTAATACTGTATTTTCTGGCGTATAAGACGACTTTTTAACCCAGGAAAATCTTCTCAAAAGTCGAGACAAAACTGCTGAAATGGTAAAAATGGTAGAGAGAGAAAGTAGAGGAGGTAGTTGAGTCATTTCTCTCACTAGCCTTCTCGTTATTTGAGAAGATTTTTGAGATTTTCCTGGGTTAAAAAAGTCATCTTATACACCGGGAAATATGGCAATTCATTTTAAATGCTGCATTTTAGTAATTCATATGTATTGTTAGAAGCAATTTGTGAGGAAGGAATAAAGAGTACCTCTATTGCCCACAAGAGACTGAATCCTCTAATCTATAAGAGACGCATGCAAGAAATGGCATAACAAGGAAAATAATTACGATTAAATCTGCTTGTATACTTTTCACTATTTATTAGGGAGCTAGTGATAAAAATGAACTTAAATATAAGGTTTTTCTAAGGGGATTTTGTTGTTATTGCTGCTGCTAACTCTCAACCAAGGATATTTTTTCCATTGATTTTTAGAGAGAGTGGAAGGGAAGGAGGGAGGGGGGAAGAGAGAGAGAAGAAAAAAGACACATCGATTGGCTGGCCCAACTGGGGCTGGGAATTGAACCTGCAACCAGGTATGTACCCTTGACCAGGAATCACACCCACGACCCTGCCATGTGTGGTTCCACATTCTAACCACTGAGCACCACTGGCCAGGGCCCAAGGGCATTTTAACACGGCAATAATTTTAAATGTCCCCGGAAGTTGTGTGCCATAGTATTTCAATAGCTATAAGAATACCTCAGGGAAAATGACATATCCTCATTTTCCCTTTGAAAGTAGTGATAAAATATGCACATTAAAAGCCAGATACAGCTCCCATTTTCTGCAAGAGGTAGAGAAAATGTAGAACACGTTGTCTTCTTCTCAGTACATTTGTTCTGTGGTGATGGCGACTCACTTCGAGGTCTGCGAGAATGCTGTGCCCGAGCTGGCTGAAGCGATGGAAGCAGAGCGTTTGGATGCCGTGAGCACCGCTGTGCAGTGGGTCAACGAAACCATCACCCAGGAGCTTCAGGGCCTAGAGCCCTTCAACCAGGCTGAGGTGGACCAGGCACTCAGGTAAATCTCCCACTTTGAAATGTAAGTGTGCAGCCCTAGCTGGTTGGGCTCAGTGGACAGGGCATCGGCCTGCACACCAAAGTGTCCTGGGTTCGATCCCTGTCAAGGGCATGTACCTTGGTTGCAGATTCCTCCTAGGCCTGAGCCCTGGTTGGGGGGGGGGGGGACGGGGAGCATGTGCAGGAGGCAACCAATCAATGTGTTTCTCTCACGTTGATATTTCTCTCTATCTTTCCCTCTCTCTTCCACTCTCTCTTAAAAAGTGAATGAAAAAATATCCTCAGGTGAGGATTAAAAAAAGAGAAAGAAATGTAAGTGTATGGTATAAATATATAGGTTTTCTTTCCATTCACCTGTCAATAAAACAGGTCCATCATACTCACAGGACACAGTCAGTTAGTCAGTGAAGAAGCCTACGCTAAAGCAGCAGACTTTAGCCTAAAATGTTGCTTTTCTTCTGAAAACCATTATTAAAATGTTACTGTGTAAGGCTACATAAGGACTTCCAACCTCTTTTTGTGCATAGAGCTTCCTTCGGATTCAGTAAAAAGATTCTCAGGCATAGAATTAAGATTGGAGATGACGTCCCCTCCCTCCCTCTCCCCACCTCCTCATATGCCCTCATTGAGCATCCCATAGCCTTCCATAGAGTCACAAAGAATGAGTGATGCTTATTTTCTGTCCTCCACATACAACCAGGTCTTCCATACCTTGCCCATCGGTTGACTCTGAAATGTGAAAACCAAGGGACTGCTTAGTGGGGCTTTGTGAATGCTGCCCAGTGCCCAGTGAAGTAGAGTCTAGCATTACTTTTCCTTTCGTGCAGGTCCAGTGCCACAATCTCTTGGCCAAATGAAGGTCAACGGGATTCTGTTTCTCTAAGTTTCATCACTTGTACATAACATTATATTTGAGTTTGCTCAGAGTTGGATCATGACCCTTGCAAAAACCTTTTTGTAAAATTACGTAGTTTTTGGTTTCTGAATGCTATTACACTTATTCCTTGTGTGTGTGTGTGTGTGTGTGTGTGTGTGTGTGTGTGTGTGTTTCTGTCATTATTATACCCTCAGTCATACCTTCTGTTCTATACATTACTTCTTCTCTGGAGCTTTCCTTCCTCAAATCTTCCATCTGGCCTGGCTCCTCTCTAGGCCATAAGACATCCCTTCCTTGTTCGCCTATTGCCAGATCCCAGGTCTTCCTCTTTCTTAACTTGCTGAATTACATCCTTTAAAAGAAAGAATAAGAAAAGGATGTAAAGTTTTTGAGTTCTTACATGTGCGAAAATGTCAGCACTTTGCTCTCGTGGTTGACAGTTTAGCTGAGTATAGAATTCTTGTTCAGAGTCAATTTCTCTCAGCACTTTAATGTCACTGCCCCACCAGCGTCTGCTTTATTAATTAGTCTAATGCACATCAGATTCTCATGTCTTTGTTGACTTATTGATGCTTTTTTTGTCTGCAGGAACTTTTAGCCTCTTCTGTGTAACTGAAATTTTATATAGATGGGCCTAAGTGAGATTTCCTCAAATTTTTTTAAGCCCCACCCTCCAAAAATGAAGTCCTACACATAGTGCTATATACTTCATTGTCTGTTCTGGACTCATTTTTTCTTCTAACGGTCATTTATTAAAAAAAGAAAATTCAATAACCCTTAATCAAATTACATCTTCAAGTTTACTTTACAAATAGAATCAAATCTCAAATAATTTAAAAACAAGGCTGAAATTTTTAAACATTTATTTCCAGGCCAAAATTAATTTCAGTTCTTGAACACTGTTTCATAATAGCGCCATTGCATTTTGGCCTTGGAAACTGAAGCTGATTGTTCTTAAGTAGCTAAAAAGCAAAGTTAATTATTAAAACATATTGGGGTCAGCACTAAAAATATGACCAAAATTACAAGGAATACCCCTAACTATGCCACTCTACAGCCATGTTTTCTTGCCATTAAGGACATTCTTTGAAAATAAAGTGCAAGAAGATAAGGAGAGAAAAGAATTGGAAAAGAGCCTAGAAGACTCAGCAGTACACGTATCTTCCTCTCTGCTGCCACCACCACCCCCAAATCCTCCTCCTCCTCCTCCTCCTCCACCTCCAGCAAAAAAAAGGGGACAAAAGCAAGGTCAGTGGCTTATTATCTTGCAGAACCATTAGTAACAAACATGTGAGGAAAAAAGGCTGAAGCTCAGGCTGCCTTGTTGAGGTAGAGTCTCTTAGCTATAGACCTGGGTTGGGCTACCAGCAGGTACCATCCAGCCTCCATGCCATTTCCTTGCTTGAAGCTTCTATGTTTGGGCTGTCAGGGTTTTGTTTTGTTTTGTTTTGTTTTGTTTTTACCCCATCTCACCCTCTGTTTATTTATTAACTTATTTTTGTAAGATGAACATATTTCTTACCCAGAGGTGAGTATTTATGAAATACGCCAAGTGCACTGAACGGTGTGGCGATGCCAGAGACGGAGGGGAAGGGTGCCATGGGGGACCTTTAACTGCCCCACAACATTTTCATTAGTTCATCAAGAAGCCAACTCCATATTTTAAAGATAACCAACATTTTCCTCGGTCCCACGTAACATGTTAATCAACGATGTATTTGGGACACTTTGCTATGGTAAAGCAAATCATCGAAGTCATCATGGCCCTTTGCTCCATGCTTCCTGCAGTCCCTCCAGTAAGTTAATTCTGGGGCTGCTGCTTGTATTGTAACAGTATTTTGTGCACCTGTCCAGCTCGAACACGCTCCTTGAGGGCATGAACCATGCTTTGTTCAGTTTAGCACTGCCAGTGCCGAGCATGATGCCAAGTGCCAACTAGATAGCCCTTAATGTGGGTCCCATTGAATCAAAAAGCACCAGAACCAGAACGGGACCAAAGAGACCGTGGAGACAAAGCCTCTTATTTCACAGATTCAGATGCTGAGGCCTGGGCTGGGGAGGAGAATTGCCTTGGACCAAAATGATTATGTTAGACCAACCTCCTGGGAGGGTGAGGACAGCCACCACTGAATTACATGAAGAGACCATCCATGGATATTCCCTTGGCGGTTGCTTTTGACTGATACAACTTGGGACACAAGAGAAGGGAAGAAGTCAGAGGGGGCAGTAACTTGCTAAACATGCACTGTGTACTAGGTGCTTACATCTTATTCCACTTATCTTAACCTGCTTGACCCAAGTAGCTCTGGAGAAAAGGAGGACAGGAGGGACACAAGAGACTGATGATGGACTCCATGGTACCTGCTCAACCTGGGTGGCCGAGAACATAGGAGAGTGAAAGATGAAGGATTCTGGTTGGATGACTGGATCTGAAGGCATTTCTAAACGAAAAAGGCATTGGCTGGGGGCTGGTGAGAAAGATTATACATATGTGCATGAAGAGATGTTCAACATCAACCTGGTTATACAAGAGCGTGGTGGTATCGAGAAAAACAAAGGATTTGGAATCCTGTCTTTTTCCCCTTTCTGATAAATGTAGGGCAAATCTTTTGACATCTCTAAGCCCTCGTTTTGTTATACGGGAATGTGGGATAACAGTATCTGCCCATATTGGATGTTCTACAAATTTCTTAGGCGAAATCCATGCCTGAGGACTGAGCGCTGGGGAAGTGGTAAATGAAGTCACACATATAACTTGTTGGGGGTTGAGGTGGAGAATATGTTATTCCCAGCCTCAGTTTTCAACCTTTCTTTATGCTGAGCTTTTGGGTCTGTAAAGTAAAGCCTTAAAAAATACATAGTTTTCTTAGAGTCAAACTTCCTAAAAAGAAATCGGTTGTTTTCCCTCCAGGTCAAAAGAGTTCTATCGCAGAGAAACCTCTCCCACCTCCAGAGCCTGTCGAACCTGTGCTCTGTGGCAGCATGGCCATAGGGGCTGTGTCACTAGCTGTCGCCAAAACCAGTGCTGCGCTGGACAGTAACTCTCTGTACTTCCATATCGCATCCCTGAAGCACCACCAGGTCAGTCTCCATCGCCTTCCGTCTCAAGGAGCCCAGGCATCTATCTCAGTACGAATGGACCATGTTTCTCATTTCCTCTTGTTTTTCTCCCATTTCAGGAACAGCCAGCAAAGCTAACGATTCCTTTGCTAATGGTATCTCTGGTCAGCTGTGGGAAGTCATCGCCTGGGAAGCTGAATTTAATGAAAGAAGTGATTTGTATACCCCATCCTGGATTAATGGCTAAACAAGTACCTTACATTATCTCAGGCTACTTTTTCTAAAAAAGATGTACTCTATTATCAATGAGTTTTTAAGTGTAGGTCCCCAGACTTATGACTCCAAGGGAGAGGGAATTAAATGTAAAATGAGAAAAAGTATTTTAACACATCAGGGAAAGGGAAAGAAAGCAAAACCTCCAACAAACAGGAACACAGTCAGACCACCTGGGATCTCTGGTTCATTACAGCGCTGACTCATGCTAGTGACTCAGGGGAGCCACTTGCTCCCCTGTGTAACCATGCAGGCCTTCTCCTGGGAGAGCTGAGTTGTCTGGTCCATGCACTCCAGCAGGAACAGAGGGAGCTGGCACTTTCCTAGCAGCCCATTCTGCTGAGTTAGAAACTCCAGGGCCTGAAGATGGCAGATGGCAGATTGCCAGGCACATAAGAGAGGGTTAGTGCATGTTTGTGGAATGTGGAATGAAGGAACCCTAAGTTGCATTTTTACTACTTCGCGGAGTGCTCATGTCTGTATTACTCTTCATGTCTTGGCTGAGTCAATATCCCTTTTTTTTTTTTTTTTGGTTAATACCCAAGGATTGAGTTATGTGCCCTTAACCGGAATCGAACCCAGAACCCTTCGGTCCTTGGGCTGACACTCTACCCACTGAGCCAAACCAGCTAGGGCAATATCCTTTAAATACTCATTAAGTATTCTACTAAGTAGGCATTGGGGAGAACTCAAGAGTTCATGTTCTATAGGGGATGTTTAGGGAGAACATATAGGAAGCTCCATCCTCTCTGCTAATACTTTGATCCAGTGAACAATCATTGTTTTTAAACCCCAAGATGGTTTGTGGTAAAGAATTCTTTTTTAAAGAGAATAAGCGTTGCCTCCCAATTTGTCAGTTGGAGAAGACGAGGCGTTATCTCTGGTTCACCATCGGTCAGATCAAGTTCAAACCCTGGTGCCTGGATCTTTCCTGTCGTGAAGACTCGGTGTGCGGTGTGGGTACCAGAGCACTCGCCCGCCGTTCTTTATCTGCCTTCGTATGCAGGTCCCACTGTCATCAGAGTGCGCTTTTCCACTTTTTAAATGACCGTGGGTTTACAGGAACTCAAACACGGTCATGCAGAATCCCTTCGTGACCTGTGACGTGTAGTGCAAGAAGGCCCCGTCAAGAGACCGTGAAACAGAATGAAGTGAACTTGATCCAACCATCTGAACCAGCCAGCTCTGGACAACGAAGAGAGGATACTGAGGAGGACGCACCTCTCATTCATGTTGGATGAAGTGGAACCTGAGGGCTGACGATTAGCATTTCATCTTCTGATTTCATAGACCTTGTCAGGGACCCTACAAATATTCTGTTAGAAACAGCCGTGTGTAGTGAAAATTTTTATATTTAAAACTTCTTGACTGCACTTGTGGGAGATCATGTTTATTCTCTTTACAGGCTGTGGAGATGCTTATGGAAATTCAGAAACAAATAATCAAGACAATTGAAACGGTAAGTAAAGAGAATCGATGACATCTGGTTACTGACACTTATGTAACTTCTAGTGTCCAGATTATGGTTGGCTATGGAATTAAGTCAATAGTGTTATTGACATGGAAAATGTGTTCATTTGCTTTGGGTTTCCCATATGAGCCAAGCTTATAAGCTGTGGATCCAGCTTATAATGGTACGTAATCTCATTTTGATTTCTGAGACAGCAGCCTCCATGCTAAGATCGTCCTTAGGATTCATAGGTAAAGAAAGGATTTGGCCCCTAGGATGTGAGAGGCAGTTTGGAATAACAGTTAAGGCGCAGGCTCTGGTGTCTGCTTAGAGTTCCAGTGTTGGGCAAACAAGTGCCCTTGGCCAAGCAGCCCTTGAGGGGGAAGGTCGCAGAGGCAGGATGGCAGGCAGCTGTGCATTGCCAGCTGTGCCATCGTTGATGGGCAGGGCTGAGGCCAGGACAGGAATCTGATCCTTGTCTGTAAGTTTGCAGACATGGTACAGAGTTCCCAAATACCCCTCTACCCGGTTTCCCCCAATATTATAAGACATAATTTAATAGGACATAATACCATGGTCTGTTTATCAAAACTAAGAAACCAAAATGGCACATTGCTATGAACTAAACTCCCGACTTGATTCAAATTTAACTGGTTTTTCCACTAATGTCCCTTTCCCGTTCCAGGATCCAATCCAGGACCCCCCATCCATTTAGCATGAGGCTTTTGGAAGCCCTAGCCCTTCAGCCCCTGTAGGATGGGGGCTGAGACACGAGAGCATGGGGACTTGAAGGAACTTTGGCTCCAATGCTGTCTTGCAGGCACAGAGTCCATGCAGGTGGGGGACCTCCCTCCCCTGTAGTGATGGGGTGGGGGAGCAGGCCATACAGTGCATCAGAATTGCTTTAAGCACCAGCTTGGAGCCAGGTTCTGTGACACTATTCAGAATGCCAACCTCTTTATGGGTGACCCGCCTGCAGATTTGGACAAGTGAACCCTGACCTTGCACTCTGCTTTGCCCCTCCTTAGCCGTGTGACAATGACTACCCGTCTCATGGGGAGATTGTGAGGAGTAAATGCGTTCAATACAAGCAACATGCTCAGAGTAGGGGCTGGCATAACAGTGAGCAATACGTACTGGTGGTTGTTATCAGAGCAGGTGGAGGAAATCCGGCCTCGAGGATGAGGAAATTCAGGTTACCTGAGCTTTCTGCATTCAGCCGACTTTCAAATGTCTTACGGCCTTTTGATGATACAAGTAGCTCATGAGCGTGCTTGTGAAAATTCAAATACTGGTAGAGCCGGTCACGCCTGCCACCAGTTCCCCACTGTGCCCACGTCTGCCTGTTTGCCACTGTGTCTCTCCTGCCTGGCACGTGGACCAGCTCCTGTTACGTTTACCAGGGGAGAGAAAGTTCAGCTGATTCCATAGTGCAAAGAGCTGGATCGTTGTATTTGCACATACTTGAGTGTGAATCATGCTGATTTTTGACAAACATGACCCCGTTTATAGCCAGTAAATGCTGGACATGGAAGTGCAGCCTTATCAGTCCCCCAAATTGTGGGAACGTCTCTTTGGGAAATATCTTTGCTATTCATCTCAACTGACTTTAACACACATCAGAGTCAGCAGATTTAATGACCCTTCGGCTGTTTCTGACAGTCAACGCCCCCCCCCCCCCCGCCCCCTTGTAGGAGAAAGTTGTTTGTACCCTGATATTTGAAACATGTTGGGCCTGTGACAGCAAATCCCACAGTGGTCTTATTCCTTAAGGACAAGGAGGGGACTTTGTATGCATGAGTAATACTTTATTTATATGAGTAGAAATGCATGAACAAGTATCCACATGCCCCATAGATATGATTGGAGGCAGGAGAGAAGGATGAACTAGTGGGAATATGTGATTTTGAGAAATAGTTTAGGGTTTATAAAAGTAGGCAGTGGCTGACATGATCTGTGTGTGTGTGTGTGTGTGTGTGTGAGAGAGAGAGAGAGAGAGAGAGAGAGAGAGAGAGAGAGAGAGAGAGAGATTGATTCAGTGTGACTGGCTGGGCTCCAGAGGCCAGAGGACCTGAGCTTTGCCTGCTGCCCACAGATAATTGATATCTCACTATCTTCTGTCCCACAGCCCCCTCCTCCTAAAGCAGAGACAAAGAAAGGGCATAATGGAGGCAAAAGAGGTCAGGTCAGTATATGCCTTTGTTTACCACCCTTGTATGTGACAGTTCATCTACGTATTCCCTTCCCCTTGGTCTCTCCTGCACTCACTTTGCTCCAGGATGAGGGCTCATGCAAGGGGGAGTCTGCACCAAACCAGGAGCACTGAACCAGGCAACCAAGAGCTGGAGTATCGCTCAGCTCTCGCCTTTCTGCCAGCAGGCCCCTGGCCTTCTCTGCCGGCAACCAACGGCTCAGAGGAGCATTCTGAGTAATAGGGTTACATTTGAAACCCTAGGCAAAGTGCTGGGAAAGTTGAATCCCTCTGCTAACTAGGCGAAAGGCCTATCAGGTGCTTTAGATTTTAATTGTACTACTACCAAGGAGAGGAAAGCACAGAAAGATAGCCACTCCTTACATCCTGGTCCCCGAAGGCACTGAGGCACCATTCCCAATGACACGTTGCCACATCGCAGATTTCGCCAGGAGAGTTAGGCACACACTGTTCTTGGGGAAATTTGCCGTGCTGGCTGCAAGAGCCTTGGGAGACGAGGGGAACTCATTCAGTTGGTCCCTTCAGTATCGTGGGTGCTCTGAACCCAAGGATTTCCCCAACTCTTCCTTTGTCGAATGGAAGGTTCCTCTCACTAACATTAGAAATGCGGGATGTCCTGAAGGGTCCTGGGTTTGATTCCGGTCAAGGGCACGTACCTTGGTTGTAGGCTCAATCCCTGATCCCCAGCCCCGGTTGGGCACATGCAGGCGGCAGCCAATAGATGTGTCTCTCTCACATCGATGCTATCTCTGTCTCTCCCCTCCCTTCCACTCTCTCTAAAAATCCCTAGAAGGGAGGGAAGAGAAACATATCCTCCAGTGAAGATTACAACTGCAATAAAAGTGTTGGATGGTTCTTAGAATCAACTAGGGCTACTGCCAGTAACGAGGGGATATTTATACCTAGTTCACATCAGCTCTTGAGTGTGGTTCACACACACACACTCACACACACACACCTTTAAGCCCTCAGAAGGACTGATACCGCTTCAACTTACGTGATGATGACACAACGCGGTTTATGGCCCAGGCACGCTGAGGCTGGCCTCCCAGGAGAAGCCTGTTGCTGCCTTGCCCTTTGACCCCTCAGATCTTCTTCCACTGAAATCCACCCTCTGCCGCACCCTCTGAGCTGATGTCTTCAATCCTGAAGGAGGGCTGCAGTGCTAAGTGTTTGCAGTTATATTATCCTAAAGGAAAGGGGAACACGGAAAGGGCAGGTTTGGGGGAAGAGGGCGGAGTGAGGGACAGGCAGGACAGACATTTACAGGGACAGCCTGGGGAGTCACCAGCCTGGTGGTGCGGCTCCCGTGAGCCCATGAGCCAGGGCAGAGGCAATGAAGCGATAACATGCGCGCCCCCAAGATAGGAAAGTTGTTCTCCGGGCCCCGCTCGAAAACCTCAGCAAGCAAAGGGAGAAAATTACTCCCAGACACCGCAGGGCAAGCCTGTGCCCCGAGGTCCCCCAGAGGTGAGTGGGACCGAGACCGAGGATTAGTCCAGAACCAGAGGAGCACCCCCCGCGCCCCCCCCAGAGCTGTTTCTAAAGCGCGCCCAACACGGGAGACTCCCAGAGCAGTGACGTGCTGTGTTGACACTCATCATCTTCCCTTGACCTTGCAGCAGCCGGTCACTGGCAAGATGTGCCATCTGGGCTGCTTGACCATCAATTACGACACCATTGAGCAGCCCCTGCTCCTCATACAAGGAATCTGTGCGAACCTGGGGCTAGAACTGGGGACGAATCTGTATCTGGCCATCAACTGCGCTGCACATGAGCTGGTGGACTATGTAAGTTTCTTCTCCAGAACATGTGCTTTTTGTTGACGTCACATTATGTTTAGGTTAGAACTGAAAGGAAGAGCTGATCTGCACATTTTTCAAACAGACTCCTTGGTTGTTGCTGTTAATTTGAGGCGGGGGGGGGGGGGCGGTTCCAAATATAAACAGAGTTAACTAATGAGCAGAGAGTAATATAAACCATATACATGATTTTTAAAAAGAAACAGAAAACACCCTAAGTATATGCAGACATTCTGCAATAAAAGTGACTAGAATAGGTTGCTTACATTGCAACCACGAGGGCCGTTGAAACGTAATTTCACGGGCTGGGATGTTTTGCTGAGTACAGTCACTTGGTTGGTAAGTGCTGAGTTTGTCAAGCATGAAAAGTAGATCCGCTGTGACTTGATAAACCCTTCTAGACACGTGGCTCTGAGTCTGTGCTGTGACTCGCTTTTTAAATATAAAAATATTTCCAAGTTATTGACGTTTATGGGTGTGTTTAGAGAATATACCCAGTTATGCCCATCACCGTGTTATCCACAGTCTGGGGTAAGGCAGAGCGTTAGCGATGAAACTTCACCTAGAGACCACACCACATGAGGTGACTTTAAAAAGTAAGAGCATTTTAAGAAGGTTGTAGCCCTCACTCCCTTGGGGGACTTTATCAGCAATTAACCTTTAAATGTGGGAAAGAGTTACATTAGGAAAGCTATTATAGGTTGTCTGTTTTATACATATGCTTCCCATTTCCAAATACATAAATGCTGAGTCCAGGTTTTATAAAATGCCCAGCACGTTCATATGCATTTATGGTGACTTGGTAGTTAATGTCAAATTCAGGGGATATGACCAAATAGGATTTCGCTTTGATTTAGCATTCTAACTTCTCAATTTCAAAGGAAAATCTGAACAGTATATACGAACCCTAAGTTTCAGCTGGTTTCTAAAAGTTCTTTTACTTTTCTAAAGAAACTGAGCACATAAAGGGATGTTTAATGTAATTTCCTGTTCTTCACATCATGACTGGTTCCTAGGCATACCATTAAGAAAAATAAGTGCATGTTTTCATCAGCGACGTATAGCACGAACTATGAATATACTCACTCCTAGTGCTAACTTGAATGGGTATATATTGCTCAGATTGACATCAGATAATTCTTACAATAATGTTAGTTTAAAGTCTAGCATTTCCTTACTGACAGGATAGGAGTTTAAAACATTCAAGTATAAAAACTAAAAGTTCTTGCCCTTAACCGGTTTGGCTCAGTGGACAGAGTGTCAGCCTGAGAACTGAAGGGTCCCAGGTTCGATTCCAGTCAAGAGCACATTCCTTGGTTGCAGGTTTCATCCCTGGCCTTGGTTGGGTGCGTACGAGAGGCAACCAATGTGTCTCTCTTAAGTCAGTGTTTCTCTCTGTGTGTCTCTCCCCCGCCCTTCCACTCTCTCTAAAAATCAATGGGAAAATATCCTCAGGTGAGGATTCACAATAACAATTAAACTAAAAGTCCTTGATGCTATTCAGTGTGAAAAAAGTTATGAAATCCTTTGCACTATGGATTTCTTAAGAACCTGCTTAATTCCAATGGAATCCAGTCCACTAGCAGCAGCAGCAGGAAGTCACTAGCAAACCAAACAGCCATTCCATTCCCTTCCAGCTCCCTCCGTGTCCCAGGTGCCATTCCTGAACACAGACTCAGAGGAAAGGTGCCGCTTTACAGAGAACCTACACGGATCCCGGAGCCCTGCTAACCTCTGTACCTGATGACTTGAGGGCTCACCAGACTTCCGATGAATGGGCTTGCACTAGAATTACACTTTCAGGACAGCACTGGTACCACTAGAACCTGCATGCTGAGAAAGGAGTGCCTTCACAGAAGTCACTTTATCTTTCAAAAGCCTAGCCCTGCTTTCAAATTCTAGAATATTCCCAGAAGAAATCCGCTTGTTCAGTGTGAGATGGAAGATGGTGGGTTCTGGCGAGTGGGCAGGTTTGCGTGGCGCTAGAGTTTGTTTTGTGCACTTAGGTTGTTGCCCATCTACCTAAGCACCATGTCATAAACCTAAGGAAGAAACTATTCCCCTCCTACTCTCTTCTTAGTTTTTTTTGTGCAGAAGGCTTCATCGCAAGTCACTGGGGCATCCAAGGGGAACAGTGACTTGCTTTCCCCAGGTTCATATGGATCAGATGTTAAAAGCACAATGGGTACCTTTCTGAGGTGAATATGGCCTGAAAAGAATGTTTGCAGTAGTTTATGTGAAATGAATGAAAATGTATTTGAACCCCATTTTTAACATTTGAGGAATTCAGTGTTTACCCTCTAATATCTTCCACTCACCAGAGTAAGGGAAAGTATGAAGTGATGATGGGAACGTACAAAACCACCACTGAGATGGTTGACCTGTATGTGGATCTGATCAGCAAGTTCCCTTCAATTATCGCCTTAATTGATCCTTTCAGGAAAGAGGTAAAAGGATCTGCCTTGAGTTTTATAATAAAACCTCGTTCTTTTGGGTCTGCCATTTGGAATGTGTTGTCATTTGGGCTGGGAATGAGTTGCTGTCTCCCGGCATCTATGGGGAAAGGCACTTACTAAGCAAATGAATCGCAGAAACACGACGACCTAGGAGTGTGCCTGTCCACAGAATGGAGCGCGCGATCCCCGGCACTTCAGGAGCACCCGTACATTTACGAGCAACTCAGCTGATGGCCACTGAGCCCGCTGTGCTAGCTGGCGCCTCAATAGATTGATCATTAGATCATTTTCAAGTGCTCATGGAAACAGGACTTCCACTAGGCCAGTGGCTCTCAACCTTCTGGCCCTTTAAATACAGTTCCTTACGTGGTGACCACCCCCCCGCCCCAACCATAAATTATTTTCGTTGCTCCTTCGTCACTGTAATGTTGCTACTGTTACGAATCGTCATGTAAATATCTGATATGCAGGACGGTCTGAGGCGACCCCTGTGAAAGGGTTGTTGGACCGCCAAAGGCATCTCGACTCACAGGTTGAGAACCGCTGCATGAGGCCAACTGTTTTAAACCTAAATCCAGTTACTACATACGCAGGAGAGTAACAAAGCCATTAAAAAAAAAAAAAGTTTATGTTAATCTATTCAAGTTAAAGCCTCTAACAAGGGTTGTTTATGTGCCATAGAAGACCATCTCTCTCCCTTAAAGAGCAAAAGAGATTCTTGATTTATGAACGTGAGAACCATTAGAGAAGCTGAGCAGACACCCCCTCTGAGTGCGGGGCTGGTGGGGGGCCCCAGGCTCTCTCAGTCCCGTCTTCCCTTTCGTAGCCTTCGCTCCCCCCGGGCGCTTGCAGGAGAGACAGCTCAGCGCGTTCATCTTGTCTGTTTACCAGAAATAACAGTAGAATCTTCTAACCAGCCAATCTTTAGCATCATTATGGATAATACAGTGGGTGAGGAAAGCCTGGGTTTGAAGAGCTTCAGAATCAACGTGGAGAATAGCAACTAACATGTATAAGCATCGCATTCACCAGATCTGTATGCTCAAATGTAATCATTTTAAGTTCCTGTCCCGAGGAGCTCGTTAACCTGTGTGGCGGTGGTGTGGGCACCCTTCAGCTGCAGGTGCGAGAGAAAACCATGGTGTGTTATCTCAGAAAGGCGTACGACTGCATGTGCTATATGATTCCTGTTGTTCTGTGGTTGTGTTCAATCCCTTATAACGACCATTTCCTAAATATTCACCCAGGACTCTGAACAGTGGGACGGCCTCTACGACGCTCTCGGTTCCAGGTGTTACGTAATTGCAGGAAGTGCCTCCAAAAGCATCTCCACGCTTCTAGAGGAAGGCAACCTCGGCACCCCCAAATCCAGCGGGCGGATCATAAAACACACCAATCAGACGACCATGTCTGACTTGGTGGAAATAAGCGACCTCATGGAAAGTGAGTAAAAAAGTCGAGGTCGCAAAGACTCAGCATGAACTCGGTTATACAAGAAGCCAAAAATAGGCTGTACGGCGGCTAACAAAAGGCATGGGCTAAACCTGGGAAGGAAAAAAACAAACCCCACCGCCTGGGAGAGATCTGGCACTGGGAAATAAAAGCAGCTCCTGCACGCCCCGGCGGCCCCCGTCAGCCCCAGCCCTGGAGGGCGTCTCCTTCCGAGAGGGCCAGCACAGAGCGTGGCCAGGCCGCTGCCCTGCCAGCTGCACATGACAGGACAGGGGTCCCCCTTGCCCACACTGGCTTTTGGTTTCTCATTCCTCGAGTTCCACTCTTTGGCCACCTTGAGGTTTTCCATGTGCTGCTCCCTCAGCTTCGAATGCTTGGCCCTGTCCTGTTACTTGACTCGCTACTCCTGGTGCTTCAGGTCTTCTTGCCTTAAGTGAAACCTCTTTGGGGCATATACAGGGTGGGGCAGAAGGAGGTTTACAGTTGTGAGTACATGAAGCAGAGTTTATTCCTGCGTTGTTGTTTATGATTATGTTATTGACCATCAAATAACGGTCAGCCTACATCTGTCCCACCCTCTCTCTGCCTCCCCTGACTCCCTCCGCCCCTCGCAGTAAACCTTTCTCATAGCAGCTTCTATTTTTCCTTCGTAGTACTGGCCACAATTACTCATGCAATTCTATAAATGCCGGGTACCTCCCGCTTGACTGTAAACGTCCATGAGTTCATGGGAGTCTTGTTCACTCAGGCACAGTCCCTGAAACATAAGTATCAGGAAGTAGGCAGAAGGCTAGACTCAAAGTGGGACTAGCACCCAGGGGCCTGGACGGGTGCCGGAGAAAGGAATGAGATGCCTGTAGACCCCGGGCCTGAGGCTGCCCCACCCCGGTCCAGGGCCCAAACCCGACAGTCAGACCATCACTCACTTCCGATTGCTGCTGTAGCTCCCGCCTCTAAACACGCAAACACTGTCCCTGTAGGAAGAGCTCTGGCTCGCGTTCTTTGTAGACTTTGGTAAACTCCAAGGGGTTTTGAGATCCTGAAATGATTCAATACTATCCGCGCTGCTCTTCTGATAAGTCAACATTCAGAATGACACGCTCCTCTGAATGAAATTCTACCCAGTGAGTTGTAAAATGCATCAGGCACATCAACTCCTCATGAGATGCTCTTGCACTTAAAGTGTGCTGACTCAGAGATGCACTTTTCCTCATTGAACAAGCACGAAATTGAATCATGGCGTACAGTTGTGGTCTTAGAAATGCTATCGATCTAACTGGAGCATTTCCCCCTTTAGTGGTAATAATGGTGAATCTTACAATTTGTCATACCTTAAATTCAACAAAATGTAGCATTCATTTAGTACGTAGCATCCAAGCTACTGGAAAGGAGTGAACAGATAACACCAGGGCAGGGGGAAGGGAAAGGGAGCAAATATTTGGGTTAGAATTCTTAGGCTGTCAAACAATTGAATTGTCACGGGAAACCTTTAAATCTCTGGGTATTTTTACATGTTGCTCTCAGAGGCTCATGCATATGCAAATAGTTTCTGTCCTGTGGGAAGCTGAAAAGAACCCCTCTGCCTGTAGGTAAGAAGCACGTGGCTGTCTTTGGAAGCATGGAAGGGGAGTCTTCTGATGACAGCCTCGTGGACCTGGTAAGTGCTGAAGGCTGGCCAACCGCAGAATTGCCAAAACACTACTTTCATCGGGAACTGGTATTTCAGAGAAATACAGGCTTTGGCGGAGCAAGTCCTGTAACCTTTTACGAAATAGACTTGCCTCCTCCCTTTTGCGAAGAGCTAAACTTTGACCTTTTAAAAAGAAGAAAAATGGAAGTCCTGGGGGAAATGATGCGCACACTTAATAAATGACTGGGGTGTGCATTGCCGTCTCACCTCCTAAAAGGAAGTGAGAAAGGCCAGCACGCTCTTAGGTAAAGTTGGTGTGCCTACATGACCAGTGAGGTGTGTGGTGCAGTCACACACTCTGTTTGACACCCTCAGCTTTAGGCAGGCCCCCTTACCTATGTGAGACAAAAAATGAAGTGATAAGAGAAACACCCAAATAGCACACAGGGCCAGTGTCCTTTTAGCAAAAGGTGACTTCTCCATTTCAAAAAAGTTGTTTTTTACCCTCGCTGGTCTGGCTCAGTAGATAGAGCATCAGCCTGTGGACTGAAGGGTCCCAGGTTTGATTCCAGCCAAGGGCACGTGCCTAGGTTGCGGGCTCGACCCCTAGTAGAGGCTGTGCAGGAGGCAGCCGATCAATGGTTCTCTTTCATCATTGATGTTTCTATCTCTCTCTCCCTCTCCCTTCCTCTCTGAAATAATTTTTTTAAAAAGTTAAATAAATAAAATAAGTTGTTTTTCCCCTGCTTAAGGCCGTGGGACTGGGCGTCCAGTTTATCAAGTTGGGAGGACTTTCTCGCGGCGAACGGGTGACCAAGTACAACCGCATTTTCACCATAGAGGAAGAACTTGTCCAGAACGGAACACTGGGTATGTGCTGCTTGCTTGCTTTCTTTTCACTTGCCCATGAACAAGAGAACAAAGATGGAAAGAGGGGGAACAGAAGTCCCCCAGCAGGAGGGCAGGGGGCTCCAAAGACTAGAAATCAGAGCTGACAAACCAGGCTGGCATTTGCCACAATATGTATTATTTCCTTAAAGGGTTATCTATTTACCTGAATGTTTAACACTCTCGCCAGCCGTTCGTCTTGATCAATAGGCTGCGCGATGCTTTTCAGTAGCATTGATTGATTGAGATCTCCACGCCTACCTTTTGTTGTGGTACAAATCTGTTGGGAGGTTTCTCCGCACGACCCAGGAGGATTAAAGGCAGGTTTTTCCTGGTGGCTTTTGGAAAGCACTCATTTTACTGAAGACAAGCAGGCAGTGTGTCCATGTTAATGCTGTACTTAGGGAAGGAAGGCTGTGGTCTCAAGAGACATGCACCAATCACTCATGCCGTGAAACCTTGGTAAACTTGCACGGGTCCAACCACCTTGTATACTGGCTTAACTGGAGAGGGACACCCCAACTATGCGATTTTACTTTTTCTATTATTGGCGGTGATGGCCAAAAATACATTTGTAGCGCACAGAGACATTAAAAGAAACCAATCGTTATTGTGGAATTCCAAAGCTACTTTGTATTTTAAGATAGAACAAATGAACTGGTATACTGAAAACAGTATACATCATTTACATAGTGCCAACCATTAAAACATGACCTTTTCTTGGGTGCTATACATGAAATCTATTAAAGGAGGTGGATGCATTATAGAATGTCTTGTAGAGCTCACCCATGGAAGCGAGGAAGCAGTCCTACTTTATGACTCAATACATATATTAAAGAGGGAAAAAATAGAGAAACCAGTAGAACTTGTGATTATAAATGTGTCAAGTTTAACATGTGTCACGATCTTGAAACACACCCTAAGATTCACAGAAAAGAAAGATATAATCAGGAGGCCACGTACGGTCAGTGAAAAATTACTTGGTGTTGTTTGGTGTGTGACACAGGCTTGCTGTTTCAAACAGGTAACATCACCTTCTTCCTACACACGCCTGATTATTTTTTATGTCGTTCTGACTCATGGAAGCCTTAGGTTCTTAGACGATTTAGCACATCTCCTGACAGACCTACCACGAGGGAAACAGCCACTTCAGGGCGTCCAGAAGGACCCTAGTGACCAGGGACTAGCCCCCCCCTGGTGGCAGCGCAGGTCCCTGGGCTTTCGCGAACAGATGCACAGATGAACGAGAATGCTCAGACACTGGCGGTGCTCCATAAACATTAGCAAACCGCACCGGAAAAACAGCTGAAGAAACTCTGTCACTGCCCACGGGAACCAGAGCGGAACAGTCTGTCTGCACTCATTTACCGCAGCGAAGTCAGTCAGCAATGGTTTGTGCTCATGGACAGGCCTGGCCTTCCCTTCTAATGTATCTCCTTCCTCGTAGCCTTTCCTGCTAAGCCACTGCCCAAGTCCGCTGCATGTAGAATGTCCCAGAAGGTTGTGTAAGGGTGCAGTGCACACCGAGAAGAACCAGTGTATTGCAGTTAATGTCTAACCAAAACAGGCCCATGTGAATGGTTCTGGAACCCTCTCTGATGGTGGTGCGACACCTCCGGGCACTTCTGAGGATGATCTTTAAATCAAACAGCATCAGAATTGGCACCACTGGATTCGACAGTAAACATTATTGTCCTTGCTTTCTAATAGGTTCCAAAGGAGAACTCACCTTCGTTCAGTTGAACGAGGAAGACGAAAAGGCAGCGGAGGAGCGGGAAGCCGAGGCTGTCCTGGCCGGCGAGCTGCCCGGGCACCCGGAGCCCATCTTCCCCACCGAAGTCGTACAGGAATCGGTCTGAGCATGAGCACTGCTGGACCGGGCTGTCCACACCCACACACAGCCACATCCAGGTTACCAGGCCGGCAGGTCTGGTCTGTCTTCTTCATAACGGTTTTGCTGTAAAACTTCACTAACTCGTGTGTTTCTTCTCCTTTACCGTTTGATGAAATACACATACAGCCTTTCTGCCTGTCTGTGGCCTGTGTCTCACAGCCTCGCGTTTCCAGGGAAGTTTTGTTTATGTACCTGCTCCCCTGTCCGTTGGGGAGGAGAGGGGATGACCTAGTCAAGTATCCAGGACTTGTGTTGCCAGCTCTGCAACGAGTTCAAACACCTCACACTTTACAAATGAAAACATCTCCAGAAAGCAAATCTTTTCCACCAGGAGCTCTCTGTGCCGGGAACGTGTGTGCATCTGTGTTGACCTTACACACCTGCGCTAGGAAGCACAGGCACGTTTTGTAGCCAACCTCACGCAGAAGTACGAGAGTTTCACCATCCTATGGGGCAGCCAAGCAGCTGCCTTCGCCCCGATTCCCTCCTCTTTCTAAATGTTAGTTTTTCTTACATTATGTATATCCTCGGGCGTCCCCTTCCATCCTTCTTGGAATGAGTGTAAGTGAATAAACACATGCATAGGCGGATAACTATTCTTAAGGGAATTAAATGCTGGCTTACTGACGTGACAGCACCTGACAGGTGACCTGACTGCCCTGCCCCGCTGTGAGCCAGCAGAGAAGGAACAGAAATGAACTCACTCCATCACGTACCTACAGATACCACCTGCTTTGTATGGTTTAGCGTCTCTGTTAAAAGTTATCATTTGCTTTACCCCCAAATTATTTAAACTGCTATACACTGACCTGTGGGAGAGTTGGCTAAATTTACATTTCTGATATATTCTGTATTATTTCCCCTAAACACACGGAGGGCCTCTCCTCTTGAAGAGGACTAACAGGGGAAAGTCATGGTCTGATGCCAGGCCTTTCCCTCTAAGCAATGACTCAAGGTGGGTTCCGGGGCCAAGTCTCCCAGAGCCCAGGCAGGAGGACTGGGTCCCACTCCATGCCAGGAGCAGAGCGCTGGGCTGTGGTTGCTACCGCCTCTCCTGCTGCTTACAGCAAATGGGGGGTCTGAGAAACGGGAGGGAAAGCCCATCCTAAAGGCAGGAGGAACAGACCGGGAGTTCACACAGCCTTTGCACATGTACATGGGTGAGCGCACACGTATGCACAAAACATGGGAGATCACATAAGAGCATGCCCTGGAACTATGACAAATTATAACTGAAACTAGAGGAGAAAAATGTACAACTAAGTAAACAGTTAAATGAAGTGAACCAATGAGGTGATGGATGACCTCAAGCCCAGCGCGCAACCCATTCACCTGGACCGCACTTGAGGACTGGAGCCACTAGTGGGGTGGTAGCATTTTAATTTTTAAAAAAATTTTTTTAAGTGATAAGCACTGTTTCTATTTTCTCTCTCGGTCCACATTTATTATGTGACAGGCAATAGATATAAAGCATATGTATCATCTGTAAGATACCAACTGTAAAAGAGGTGAAAGAAACTAGTCATATCCCATTTTAGGAAACCGCAGAGGGACTGGGGAAGGCCAGTGTGCGGGAGAAACTTCCCTCCAGCCCTTAAGTGGGAACTGCTTGGTGACCCTTCCAAGGTCAGTGATGATGATGGACGACCATCCACCCTCCCCAGCTCAGTTCCACAGGAGCTAACATCGTCCCGTGACTGAAGTGATGTCACATGTATGGTGTGGTGTGCATTCAGGAACATCATCCACACTTTGTAAGATTCTGTGATACGGACTATCATTGACCTGAAGGACAACCTTAAAGTTGTCTGCAAAGATAAACAATGATTTTTGCCTGTACTGCTCCGTTCCCAACGTCTTACTGTCAACAAAGAAGGGAAGGACGGAGGAATTACTGGGGAGCAGCCAGAGCCAAAACATCCTTCCTTTTCCCCAGACCAAACAAGGGGGCTGGTGAGGGGGCCCCTGCCAATCAGAATGTCCACAGGACAGTCAACTGCTGAAGCTCTATGTGGGACATGCGAGGCCAGCTCAGAGGCAAACGTGCCAGAATTGCCCTGGCTGGCATGGCTCAGTTGGCTGAGCACTGCCCAGCGCACCAAAAGGTGGCTGGTTCAATTCCTGGTCAGGGCAGACACCCAAGTTGTGGGTGTAATTCGTGGTTGGGGTGCGTGTGAGAGACAGCCAATCAACGTTTCTATTTCTCTCTCCCTTCCTCTCTCTAACAACATAAAAAAGTGCTAGGAATTTAATTAAATTCTTATTTCAGAAGAACAGAGGCATTTTCTTTTTCTTTAATAGCAAGAACACAGATATCCCCTTGCCTCCCTCTGGCTATAAAAGTGCATCAAGTTAAGGACACATGCCTGGGTTGTGGGCTCGATGCCAAGTGCAGGGGGCGTGCAGGAGGCAGCCAGTCAATGATTCTCCCTCATCACTGATGTTGCTATTTCTCCCTCTCCCTCTCTGAAACCAATAAATATATGTATTTTTAAAATAAAAAAAATACATCAACATGAGTTACAAAACCCTGTAGCAGATGAGAATTCTCATTTTCTAAAGCAGAAGGAAGAATAATTTTTTTAGAAAAAACAAAAATACAAAGATGGCAGCCCCTTCCAATTATACAACAGCCTATGCAGGGTATCTATACTTTCTGCGTGCAAAGAGCTATGCGCATACCTTGAAGACACAAGCATGTCTTCTCGGGTCTGCCACCCCCACCTAACTCTTCGCTGACAACGGTACCCCTGGCAGGGGCAAACCTTCCTAAAAACTGATGTGAAAAGGGAAAAACTGTAGGCAGAGAAAGGTGAATAAAATGCTACATCAGATACCTTCATATCAAGTTAATTTTAAATGACTGATCACAGTGAAAGAAAGCAAGCAGCTTAGAAAAGGCAAGAACACTCCTGCCCTAGCCGGTTTGTGGACGGAAGGATCCCAGGTTCAATTCCAGGCAAGGGTACAAAGCTCAGTTGGAGGCTTCTCCCTAGCCTGGGCCCTGCTCGGGGCAAACCAATCTTACGCGTTTCTCTCTCTCTCTTCCACTCTCTCTGAAAATCAATGGAAATATATCCTCGGGTGAGGATAAGAGAAAAGAAAAAAAGAAAAGGCAAGAACAGTCAAAACACAAAGACTGCCTCCTGCCTGGCCTAATGCATCCCACCACATGGTCACTGCTGACCCCGGAAGCAAGGCTGCTTGTCTAACTGCGCCATTCTGTCACGTGTGTGATGAACCAGGGAACGGAGCACCCTTCCCCTCCCTCCCCCCATCCTAAATGTGGATGACACACCCCCATGGGCTGATGACAGACACAGGAGGGAGGACGGCACGAAGCAACAGGGAATAAAGTCCTCAGAATTCACCACTTTCTGGGTTATTTAAAATTCCGGATGTTATCAGCGCTTCCGTAACTTCCTTGTTGAAGAATGTCCGACTTGGGGAACTGAACCAAACACGTCAATAACCACAAAGGACGTTCAGTGGGAATCCGTGGGTGCTTTTTAATAAGTGGGGTGAGGAGAGCTCAAATCACACAGAACAGAACTTGCTCGGGTGAGTAGTGAGGATATCACACGGAAGCAGCATCCCGCGAGAGAGCGTTACAGTAGAAAACATCACACTTTCACTTCCCAGGAGTAACCTGCTAAGTAACGGTAAAGTCGTCCCTGGAAGAACGCGGAAAAACGGTCAAGCAGAACGAACCTACAGGAGGATGACTGTGTCCAAATCGAGGAGGGCGAGTACCTGCCTGCCTACCTCTTCGAGCCTATGCTGAGCACACGTGCAAAAATCAAGTACAATACAACTACTGCAATTATTACTATCATTTTCTCTTGCCCTTAGGTGAGCAACACCTGACAGCTACATGCTGAGCTCGGCTAACAAAACGAAACCTTTCACTTCCTTTAATAGCAAAATTACCATTACTGAATCACTGTCGTAAAAAAAATGCATTCAAGTACATGACCACTTATTTTAAATAAACACCAATTTTGAAACAATCAACTCTGAAAAGCTGCATACATGTGTGTGTGTTTTAATCCCTGATTACATTTCTATTTATTCGCTGTGGTAGACTGAAACATTATATTCTTAGAGACTAACTACCACTTAATTTCTTACAAAAACAATAACAAAAACAACAACAAACCTGTGTAATGTAGAACAGCAGTAAAGGAGATTGTCTGCTTGTTGCTTCTCTTCACTACGTGAGAACTGTGATGAAATATGGTACTTCTGCCCCATGAGTACATGAGACAACACAGTGAACTCAGCACAGAGCAGAGGGCTTACCAAGGTAAGACTCTGTTACATTCAAGGACTGGATTGCACCTCGATTCTGCATTCAGGCCACCAGCACATTCCCACCGAAGACTTGGGAAGGTTTTGGACTCAATCTTCAGCATGTGTTTCCATCCCATAGGTAACAGTGTGCACAATCAACACTGATTATGGGGCCACTGGTTTGACGCCAGCTCCTGAATTTTAAGTTTCTCTCGGTATATCCTAGCAAGTAACTTGTACGCCACAGTGCCTGACAATTCCCATGCTACTGCGGTTTCTCCATCAAAGAGGATTGGATCCGCAAAAGCAGCTCATTGGAGGGCTTTTTAAATCACCTTAAATTGTTCCGTTCTGTTTATCCAATTATCCACAGCCCTACAAACTTTCAGCAGTACTTTTGAATAGTGGTATGTACATTAACAAAAAGGATAGAAACATCTGAATTTTCTGTAGCCTTCTAAAAGAAGTCACATTTCATACAGTAATTAGGAAAAAAACCACCTTATCCCTATGAATATAAAAAGCTACACAGAATGTGCGTTTTGCTAAACAGCTTACTTACTAGTATATTGATAGGCGAACTACTTACAAAAGTGACATCAGAGAAGACCCTGTGTTCTGAGTCCAGGGACAAGATCAGAATGTCTCTAGAACTAAAGATGTGCTCGTTGAAACAGACTTCTCCTCATGTCACCTTCCGGCTCAAGGATCAGCAGCTGGAGCTGTCTGTGTCTCTCATCTTTTCAGCACTCTCTTCTTTATATTCTGGTTTAATTTCGCCGTCATCATCCTTGCGCGGAGTTGAATCTTGTTCAGCGCCCTGGTCTTTGGTTTGGGGTTCATGTGTGGAAACAGGATCTAAAACTACAACTGGTTCGGCATGGTTTTCACTGCCAGTGTATGGTCTCCTCCATCCAGGGTCACTGGGAGGCCTAGGGGATGAAGAGTTAAAACAGCAAAATCATTAAAAGCAGAGGGAAAAAATATTTGTCTTTCCTACTCCTGGATTCAGACAAACAAAAAACCCCCAAGACATTCTAAGTCTAAGCAACATGCGCAAAGTGGTCTTTGAGGTGCCGGCCATTTACAAAAATGAAGCGATTAGGTTACAGATTTAGGAGCACAAAGCCAGGGGAAAGAAGGCGGGAAAAAGCCAGAGCAATTAACCACGGAGGTGTTAAAAAGCCAAACGCACCTACCTGCTTAATTACATGCTCTCCTCAGGAAGTGCAAAGCTCAGGGGCGTGCGCACACCCCTGTCCCGCCAGACTCCTGTCCCGCCTTCAAAGAGCCAGTTAACCCCCTGCCTGTGTCCTTGGCACATCTGGCTGCAGATTAGCACTGGGGAGACTGTGTGGAGGAGGGAAGTACATCTCCCCATCACTGGGGGACAGCTGAGACACCCGGAGGAGAGCTCTGCTCAGAAATGGGGGCGAGGGGAAGAACCTCAGGCAGGTGGGAGAACCCCAGGAATATGCTAACATGCTGTTACCACAACCTTTTCTAAAAAGGAGAATCATGTTTCAGGAGAAATCTCTTCTTGCATGTCACATGCAGCTTCTCTTCCAGAAGCTTTCCTCGTCTCTTCTGACACAAGCAACTAGGCTTCTCAGCTGATGGGTGGCATTTCCCCGTGGAAAGCGCTGTCCCAAAACGCTTCTGGCTCTTGCCACGTGTCAGGAATTTAGGGAGTCGGCACCTCCTCCTCTCAGAAGTCATGGTCAGAAGCTACTGCCAGAAGGTCCTGGGCAGCTGACCTGGTGCCTGAAGGTTGAGGGGCGTGTAGCCAGCAGGGCAGGGGCTATCTGGACTCACATGGTCTTCTTGGCAAACGCCAGGATGCTAACCATGAGCCAGCACACACCTGCCCGCCTCTGGAGAGCAGGACCTGGCCTACCTATTGGCCAGGCTCTGCCCCACTCTTCTTACAAGCCCCTTACCCAGGTCGATTTCTACTATTCCCGACTCCTGGAGCAGGTCAGGTCTGACAGTTAGATACTCTGTTACTACTCAATACTGCCTCCTGTTGGCTTTACCGCAGTTATAATGAAATACTGTGCAATTTGTTGTTTACGTCTATCTCTTCAAATACCATGTAAGCAACCCTGAAATAGGGACTCTCTCACTTTTGTTCACAGATGTACCCCAGCCAGCACCTGGCGCAGACCCATCTGTGGGGTAAGCAAATGAGCCAATGCCATTAGCTGTGTGGGAAAGGTTCATGATGAATGGGCAAACACCAAGGCTTTGGAGTGAGTAGGTCCTCAGGTCTCTCTCACACCACAAAACAACAGAACAAACGATCGGTTACTGAGAGGAAACAGTCTGCAGGGTCCAGCCACAGATCCAAGAATCCTCAACCCAATGACCACGGTCTTATCACTATCTGACCAGTGCTGTGAGATTTATCCAGATCTTGAAAACCACTCCATCTGGCTATCCGGTTACCCTCCGTGACATGCTCATCATGAGTGATTCATGCAGAACTCCGTCTTCCTTGGAGGTGGTAAAAGCAAAGAGAGGGGCAGGAGAGAAAAGCTAGGCTATCACGAGGACCATTCCTTTATTTTTGCCTCCATTTGGCAACGCCCTTGCCATGAGAAACACCAAGACACTGCTCATCGACCTCAGCCAAGGACCCACTTTCCAAGATGTCTGTTACTATACTTTGGGAATCAGAATGTTACAGTTTCTGCAGTGGTACCCGGTTTGACTTTCTCTGAGTCCGGCTGACACCTGCGAGACTGTACCTACTGGGATATGGCCAGAGAAGCACAGCCACTATGATGGTATGAGGGGTTGATTGCAGGGGATAGACCTCCTGCAGTGGTCTATTTCAGTTTGCTGCCTCTGCCTCGGATGCTGGCCACTGAAAAGGAAGATGGATGAAAAGCGCAAGAGACCGAAGACAGCACTGCCTGTGGCTCTCACAATCTCTAGTCCTGACGACGCAGACCACCTGCAGGATAAGCCGCGGCCCTGCCTCAGGGAAATGCACATGCACCCGGCCCAGCTGCTGCCACATGCCAGCGAGGTGACAACATGCGTGAACTGGAACAGCGTGGACCTTCAGAGCGTTAAAAGACTCCCGTGACACGCTGGCCTTCACAATCTCATGCAAGTCTCTCTTGTGGCCTCCCTGACCCAGAAGCCAAAAGGCAAGGGCATTCTAGGAAATCAAGTCCCTGCCGAGTTAGGCTTCGACAAAGCCACAAAGCCTGCATCTCAGGTCACCAGGCTGGCGCCACCGTCCTGGGTGTGAGCTCACTGCAGGTAAGCCAGCCAACCAGCCATAGGCATGCACAGGGCACAGGAGTGTCCATCAAATTCCACAAGCCCCTACTGACCTTCACCACTTGTGCAGCACGAGTACGGAGGGTCTCATGCCCAGGTGTGCCTGCAGGTGAAGGGGCGGTGAGCACGTCCTAAACGAGCCTTCTTCATCGGCTGGAGGCCCAAACACTTCCAGGAAATGGTCTCAGGGCTTCACAACAACAGACGGCTATCGATGGAAGTGAAAACTGGGAAACCTGTATGGCCAGGCTGCAGCGTCCTGGGATTGTCTCAGTAAACAGAATTGGTCCTCTTCCTTGAAGGAGGCTTCTCAACTGCAGAAGAACCTATTATTCGACCACTTGAGGCTGCAGTTTGAGGACTCACTTGTTGATTAGCACTGGACTAGACACGGTGGGCAATTTCTCTGAGTCTATGCACCGAGAGTCAGAGGAACACGTTTCTCCAGGTTAAGGGGCACTGCCTGGAATCCCAATGGGTTAAGACTAGCACGGACTATGGGGATCATCGAGTCCCATCTGCCCTTGACAGACGAGGAAAGTAACGTGTGCAGACGGGAAGAGCCTGCTCTAAAATCATGAAGCTGAGCGGCGGCAGAGCCAGAATGAGAACCAGGGGCTCTGGCTCCAGGTTCCTGCTCTTCCCCCGGCACCGCGCTGTTTGGCCAAGGCGCCTTCTCCTAGGGAGAGAATGGCGCCGCAGGCTAACTCGGGCACGCTTAGGGATTTCTTCCTGAATCCGTTTGCAGCGGCACCTTTCAGATCCGTCACTGTAAGGTCCATCCCTTCCAGCTGTCCGTGTGGGTTTTGTATGTGTGGGTGTGACTTGTCGTTCCTCCTGGTTTGCCATCGGGTCCATCCCTGGTTCCCCAGGGGAGCTGCCCAGGGCTCCTGCAGTGTGGGCCCTTCCTCCTAGGCTGCACTCCAGCTCCATGCCCCTCTCCCGGGAAGAGTGAGAGAGTCCTGTTGGTGATGGTCCCCAGAACCCAGGCTTTTGCTCTAGGCAACCGTCCTGGTGGCTTTTCAACGGGTAAAACCAGAGCTGCTCCCCCCGGTGCAAGTCCCAGGCACTCCCTCGCAACCATCCAACCGGAACTGCAAGACACTATTATTCTGTTCAACTTTTCTACTTTCATTCTCCGGCTCAGGGCAACGACCACCAATGAGGAATTAAAACTCAGTCCTCACGAAAAGCACGGAAGACCTCCTGTATCCCGCACGATCGCCAAGTCAACTTGAAAGGCACAGGTGAGACAAAGCAAGACTAAAAGCACAGGATGCCGGAGCGGACAGGGGTCCCTGATCCCTTTTCACTTGTCAAATGAAGACACCAAAGAAGGCAGTTACGGGATTAGTCCAAGGGCAAACCACTTGTTCAGAGCAGACAACAGGACTGAAATTGTGGAAGCCTGACTTCTTGCCGGGTTTTCCCTCCTCCCCACAATGTGGCAGTCAGTCACTTATGATCCACTCAAATAGGCATTTTCACGGGTCATTTCGATCATTTGCCTAAGGGCTACTTTAAGACAAAAAGCAAAACAAAAGCTAGGAGACAGTATGCCAGTTTATGCCACCCTACAAAGCCGGATGCCAGGCACGACCGCAAATACTGCTCAGCGTGGACACAGCCTCGCCAGCCACTGTCACCTGTGAGGCCTTCTTGTCCACAAGGGCAGATGCACATCCAGAGGTGATGTCGGACCTTCAAGCGAGGCTGCATTCTCTCACCCAGCACTTACTTTTCAGCATTTAAAGTTGCAGCTTTTTCCCTCACACAGAAGCTGACCTGAATGGACAAACTGATTTGTTCTTTGAGCTAAAATGGGGTTTTAAAAAGTACACCGAGCTGCCCTAACTGGTTTGGCTCAGTCGATAGAGCATCGGCCTGCAGACTGAAGGGTCCCAGGTTCGATTCTGGTCAAGGGCATGTGCCTTGGTTGCGGGCACATCCCCCCGGTGGGAGGTGTGCAGGAGGCAACTGATCGATGTTTCTAACTCTCTATCCCTCTCCCTTCCTCTCTGTAAAAAATCAATATATATATTTTTTAAAAGTACACCAAGCTAAAATGGGTTCTGTTTCACCTGCGTGATTAGTTAAAAGTATTAGAATTGGTAGTAATATAGCGCGTCATTCTATGTTTAAAAGTCTATTTGGGGAAATTGTGGACAAATGTATTAAAATCTCCAGAAGAGCAGGTGCCTGGCAGGAACGAGTAATGCCACAGCCCTTCGCCGCCACTGTAACTGTGGGAGGGGTATGGGGTGGGGGGAAGACTTCTTATTTTTACACAAGGGGGACTATGAAACTGGTGTCCTCGCTGGAGCTCCCCCAGGAAACTACTTTATAAAGACAGATTTAAATCTTGCCGTTTTCTGTCCTTGAAGGTGGTAAATATGATTGCGGCTTTATCCGTTTTCCTTGTAAATGAAACAGAGTTCAGACCGTCCGGCTGTGCGTCATTTGTTGGATGGCTGCCACCGACTAATGCAGACGTCCCACTGGGAGACCAGGGAAGAACTAGACTTTGATTCACCAGATTGTGTTAAATAGTCCAGCTGTTGCGATTTGAAAGATAGTTACCTCCGAAGTGAAATAGAAATGAACTTGGCATTTATGCCGCAGACCATTTTTAGACTGTTTGGCAATCAGCTTTTCAGGGGGAGCATTTTATAAAATAACTCTCGCCGCTTTAAAAGTTTCATTCACTGTAATGTTCAAAATGTCCCACCTTTATATTATCAGTAAAATTAAGCCTGAGTGATATGTGGAATTTGCATGAAATAAGCATTTCCCCCTTCATTTCATGAGCTTTGATTGCACTCAATTGAGCTCAGAACCGTGTCGATTAGGGCTCTTTGGGGCATTAGTTAATTGGAACTGCAGCCGAAATGTTAGCTAGAATTTGTTGAACATAATTGGAACGCGGAAAGTTGATTCTGAAAGGAATTTCATTGAATGCAAACAATGATGTGCTTTTGAAAAATTAGAATGCTGCGTTTTTCCTCGCTTATGAGAGTCGAGTCCCTCGTGAAGTTCAGCTTTGGCAGGACCCTTCGCGATTCTTCTAATTCTTCTGGTTACAGGTGCAGTTTGGAGCCAGGTCTTCCCTTTTATCAGCAAGTGCCCCCCTCACACACACCCCACCCCCCACACCCCATCCACGCCCCCTGCGGCTGGGAAAGCATGGCTGCTTTCTAAAAGGGCACCGACTTGTGCTGGGGCATCAGGCTTCACAGGGTGGGATTCGTATATTGCCTCCTAGCTTTGATCTTGCTCTTCGGTGCAGGCGTCTCCAGCAGGGTGGCCTCGCAGGCCCGGGGCACCCCACGAAGCCTTGCCCCAGTCCCTTACTCCCCTCCTGGACGTCGGACTGTGGACACTTACACGTCCCCAAATGCACTGGCCCACGGAGGCTCAGGAAACAGGATCATTCTCGCCAGCAGAATCAACACTGATAAAGCAGGAACTAAGATTAATTTCAGGTCGAACATTCTAAAATGTCTCACACTTTCGGGGGACTATCTTCAAAGCTTTTTGTAATCTTGCACCATTTGAAGTGCCCATGAAAGATCCCGACTATTAAAAGGGAATGTTATTTAAGCAATATTTTAAGAGACTTAACATCTTGCATAAAATTACCACATATAATACTGGCCAAGAGAGAGAGAGAGAGAGAGAGAGAGAGAGAGAGAGAGAGAAGGAGGCGTGCCATGCACTAAGCATTGGCCATTTAAATTCTAGATTTTCAGAACAATGTTTTTAAATTTGTAAAGATTTCTCTTTAAATTTACTGTACCATATCCTTTAAATTCTCTTTTAAGATGGGAAGTCACAGAGAATTCCGTGTGCTTCTTTACATCCAGTTGTGTGACAAAGCCGATTTCAGATGAAACGCGTCCAGCAGTTTTCAGAAGTTAGGTCCGTTTGTCCTTACATATGAAACTGCATTTACGTTTTAGTTGGCTACTTCTATTTGAAGAAATTAAATACCCAACTATACACAAATAAAAGGAAGCACAACACTACAGAGACTACTGAAAGATGTTTTTTAAAAATTTACAAAGTGCCCTAGCTGGTTTGGCTCACTGGATAGAGTGTCGGTCTGTGGACTCAGGGGTCCCAGGTTCGATTCCGGTCAAGGGCATGTACCTTGGTTGCAGGCACATCCCTGGTTGGGGTGTACAGGAGGCAGCTGATCGATGCTTCTCTCTCATCGATGTTTCTAGCTCTCTATCCCTTTCCCTTCCTCTCTGTAAAAAATCAATAAAATATATTTTTTTAAAAATAAAAATAAAAATTTACAAAGCACCAAAGGCAATCTGGTTCTCTACGCAGAAGTGATGTATTTTATACTAAGTCCCTTAGCATCACAGGTATTTGCAGCAACTGGAGGCAAATGTTAGACGGCAGTTAATTCTTTGAGAGAACTGAGAATCACTCAGCAGCACTGCACAGTCCACTGGGAGATTACTCAGCAGAACTTTACCATGAGGGTAACAGAGTCTCCACAATTAACCCGGAAGAAGCTGCTGAGTGTACAGCCACTCAGAACACGTGTGAGAAAAAACTGCCCAGCGGATCTTCCGGCCAATCCACAGGGTAACTCCCTGGCGGGAAGGGGGGTGGGGAGGAGGGCAGGAAAAAAAGAGTAAGTGACGGGATCTCTCTCAACTTCCAGGACATCCAGTTGTCTGCTAATTTTGTTGTTAAAACTTAATGGCCCGTGGGCAGGCGCACAGGGAGCAGCTTTGTGGCTGAGCTCTGCCGCGCAGAGCCATTTCCTGCAGCGTCTGGACACAATTCGGCGGTACTAGGATTACAGTTGAGAGCAGACAAAATCCTTTAATTGTGTAAGAGCATCAGATTAAGCAGTAACTTCCATGCTGTCCATTCTGCCCGTTTGCAGTCTCTTCTCAGAAAACAAATGTCTACTAAGCACAGGAAGGGGCCCTCCATCCTCCCCCGACACCGTGTGCAGCACACGCACCCACATGCGCACACCCACCTTCACCCACATGCACAAAAGGGGAGAAGAGAAGAAGGGCGGAGATGAGGAAGCGGCGGAGGTGGGAATAAGGAAAGAAAATATGACCTGTCTACCACAGGGGCTAAAAGAACCCTCCTCGTTTCCATTTACTGAACCAAACTTCCCTCAGGGCACAGTCACATGGCAACCAAGTTAATTCCTAGCTGAGACCACTATTCGAGAGAAGACTTTAAGCCACTTTTCCCTAAAAGTAAGTTAGGAGTCTCAACTGCTCTTTGGTGACATATTTCAAAGGCGGGTGACATATTTCTCAATTTCATTTTTCTACATTAGCTTCCCCCTGGAGATAAGGAAACAAAACTGAAGAGACCAGTTAGAGGTTAAACAACGATCAAACTCATCTTACTTCTAATTCAAAACCCTCTGAAAGGCAATTCCGTTCTTTCCTTCACAGACATGTTTGATGATGACACTAACCAAGAGACATCTACGACGCTTGGTGTTCCGTTAGTGGCTCAAGCAAGATGAACTCCTACAAAAACAAATCTGTGTGCGGCCAAAGGTCACATGTATTTAGAGATACCATAGCTAGAAAGTAAATGCAAATAAAAATAAAAATAGTTTCATTGGAAATAAATATTTTTTTAATTGAACTCCTGTAATTGCGACACGGGTTTTTGTTTCTTAAATTTTTCCAGGGCACAATGTGACCTGCTTTGACCTCCCAAACAAAAAAGGTGAGGTAGCTGCCTATCCAGCGGTTTTAAAAAAGGAAATTTAGCCTTTTTACGAAGATGGTGCCGAAAGCTAAGAAGGCAGCCCCTGCCCCTCCCAAAGCCGAAGCCAAAGCAAAGGCTTTGAAGGCAAAGAAAGCGGTGCTGAAAGGCGTCCACAGCCACACAAAAAAGAAGATCTGCACGTCACCCACCTTCCGGGGGACAAAGACACTGAGGCTCCGGAGGCAGCCCAAATACCCTCGGGAGAGCGCACCCAGGAGAAACCAGCTTGACCACTGTGCCATCATCAAATTCCCCGACTACCGAGTCAGCCATGGAGAAGATAGAAGACAGTAATACACCGTGTTCATTGTGGATGCCAAGGTCAACAAGCACCAGATCAAACAGGCTGTGAAGAAGCTCTATGACATTGATGTGGCCAAGGTCAACACCCTCATCAGGCCTGATGGCGAGAAGAAGGCGTATGTTCAACTGGCTCCTGACTATGATGCTTTGGATGTTGCCAACAAAATTGGAATAATCTAAACCGAGTCCAGCTGCCTAATTCTAAATATAAAAATTTTACACTGAAAAAAAAAAAAAGGCAATTTAAAAGAGCTTGATAGAGCTTAGGGTTTTGGGGCGATCTGGGACTGAAGCGCAGCATGATGAACTAGGAGAAGTATTAACTAGAAGAGTCTCTGGCAATTGTGGCTTAAAAGCATCTTCGAGAATGACCAAGGGATGAGGACGGAGTTATGGAATCGTTGAAATCATACCAAGTACAATGCAACCTGAGCTTACTTTCAAACAGATTCTCGCCTTTGGAGCAAAGTTTCATGGATGACATGAAAAACCATCTTTGAAGTTGACTGCTTACTAGTTGTAACTATCGGAGGATATTCACCTTCCTAAAAGTCATCAGTAGAAAAAGAGAATATGGATGAATGAAACTCAGTATGGAGAAGTAGGGCCACATCTAGATGTTGAGATGAAAAAGCAAGGTGGCAAGAATACAGGATACTCTTGGACCTCTGCCTGACTGTGATGCAAAGCTCTATTCAGATCTGCTCTCCTCTTTCTCCACCCTAAAGGCCCTCTTGTCCTACTTCTGTTATAACAGATATCCCAAAACATGATGACCCATGGACACTAAGCTCAAACTGGATCAAAGATGGAGCTACTTTGCCCTAGCTGGTTTGGTTCAGTGGCTAGAGCGTTGACCTATGGACTTAAGCGTTCTGGGTTCAATTCCAGTCAAGGGCATATGCCTGGGTTGCGGGCTTGATCCCCAGGTGGGGATGTGCAAGCGGCATCCGGTCAGTGATTCTTTCTCATCATTGATGTTTCTATCTCTCTTTCCCTCTCCCTTCCTCTCTGAAATCAATCTAATAAAAGAGCAATATGCAAATTAACCATCACTCCGAGACACCTAAGCCACGCCCACCATCCAAGCCACACCCGCCAGCCAATCAGAGCAGCTGTATGCAAATTAACCTAGCCAAGATGGTGGCCGGCAGCCATGGAGCTAGAGCAAACAGGAGGCTTCTGCTGCACCAGTGATGGAGTTGAAACTGCCTGCCTAGGCCGGCCGGGCCTCTGCTCAAGGCAACAATGTTTCAATTACAGAAGCCACAGAGCCGAAGCAAACAGCTCCATTGCCTTCATTGCCTGCCTAGGCCTCCAACCAAGGCAACAAAGTTTCAATTATAGAAGATAAATAAACCCCAGAAGCCTCACTGGGACATTAGGTCAATGGGAGCTGTGGGCAGCCTGAAAACAGCCCCTCACCCAGGCTGGCCAGACACCCCAGTAGGGACCTGAACCCTGAAGGGACTGTGGGAAGCCTGAAAATGGCCCTCAGCCCCTCATCCAGGCTGGCCAGGCACATCAGCAGGTGAACATCCCCCAAGGGTTCTCAGACTGTGAGAGGGCACAGGCTGGGCTGAGGGACCGCCCCCCCCCCCAAGTGCACAAATTTTTGTGCACCGGGCCCCTAGTATATATATAAACATGGAGCTATATCAAAGACGCACAGCAGAAAGTGGATGCAACAATAAAGCATCTTGCTTAGGCTGGTGACAAAAATGTTAATTTTAATCCTTGTAATTAAGTACCAAATCTATGTCTTGCCTTCTCACAAGTCCCTAGGAAACAAATCCATATACTGCACATATCTCTAGCTCTATAATTTACCAGGTAGGAGCTCCTCAATCATTTGGAATACACAACATATGTTGATTTTAAGAATTTATTAAAATAAAGAATTTTTCAGGAATAGCTGATGTTATTTAATTTTCTGGTTAAGTGGGGATCTTATGCAGAAAATATCTCTGGTTCTACTCTTACTTTAAAACCTTTCTTAGATTAGAAAACTTCCTTGTCTACCCAAGGCTGATCAAGCGAGCCTACCTGCATCTTCTACATCTGACAGTCCCTGATAACTTTACCTTATATAAGTGCAACGATGCAAAAGGTAGCAAGACTGAGCTGGAGGAAAATGACTCCGAGGCACTTAAAATATGTTTAAAAGACCAGATAGGCCAACCAAACAACCAACAAAAATCTCTAATGTTTGGCTTAGGAATATGTGTATGTGTTGAATAATGGGGGACGGCTGGTTAATTAAGTACTTTGATACTACTCTACTGATTTGTTGATACTAAAATGTACTCATTTGTTCATTTATTCCACAATTATTTCCTGAGAGCCTACCACAGAGCAGGAGTTTTTCCAGGTGTTTGAGATACACCTGAGAACAAAACAGACAAAAAGAAACACCTACCCTCACGGAGCTTACGTTCAAGCAGGGGAAGAGAGAAAATAAGCATTAACTATAATGAATAAAGTACATAGTACATTAGAAGATAATAACTGTTATGGGGGAAATGAAGCATGTGAAGGAGGAATCAAAGCGTAGAGGAATGAGAATTTTAAACAGGTGGTCAGGGTAGACCTCATTTAAAAGGTGACACGGAGCAAAGAAATGATGGAGATGAGAGAGGTCACGTAGCTGCTGGGGAAAGGGCGCTCTGGGCAGAGGGGACAGCAAAAGGAGAGGGCAAGAGTGGTAGATACCTGGCCAGGGAGACCAAGTGGAGGGAGGAGGGGAAGTGTGGGGGCAAGGGACTGGTGTGCGTGTGTGTGTGCGCGTGTGTGTGTGTGTGTGATAATGTGAGTGCTCCAGGCTACTGTCATCAGTCTCCTCCCTTGACCCTGATTCCCTGTCAAGTGCCGACAGTGCCACTCACCTGAAACACTGGCGGCTTCTGTGCACAGACCAACATAAAGATGCAATTACTGGAGGGCAAAGATGGCCTTGAAAAGCAAGGGAAACTCACTTTGGACTGCTGATCCGACTTCAAAGTGCTTTGACAACTCAGATCTATGATAGGAGGTGAGACAGCGTGGTCTGCCTCTACCTTATGGTTTGCAAAACAGAGTGAAGTCAGTAAGTCACAGGAAGCCAGAAAGAGTCCTGAAAATAACCCTTCTCCTTCCTGGCAATGAGACTAGTTTCCAGGAATCCTGACAAATCACACGAAGTTTCACTTGTAAAGCGTAAATGTAACGACATTAAGTTCAAGTTCCTGTCCTCAGGACAGAGCTCGGTATCAACCTGAATGAAGTGGGCCCGTCTGGGGAGTGAATGATTACTATGTACACACACAAAATACTCGGATTCCTTTGGAGAGTCTAATTGTACTGAAACCGATTTTTCCCGAAAGGCGCTCTTCTGTGCTAAGTGACTTTCTTCTATGAAAAAACATGGCATTAGTTATTTCAGCTGAAGAACGTCAAGAACTGAATAATCAAGCATTTGGGTGCGAAGTTTAAAAGTTAATAAAGCAGCACAGAGCATTTGTATTAACGCTTTTAGATAAATTAATTTGAAATGTGTCTCTTGAGCAGTCATTGAACACGCAAGATGAGAAATAAATTGAGCGTCACACAGGCCTTTATGGCATCTAACAACTGTGTCTGTCAACATGCAGATCCTTTTCACTGTCAATTCGACACGTTTTGCAGACCTTGGGCCTGCAATTATTTCATTTCCTTTCTTGGGAATGTAATTTCCACTTACTTCTGGAGAATAAAAGGCAGACAAAAGGAAGAAGGAGTCGCAGTATTTTCTGATTAAGATTATCTGTGTAAAATGGTAAAGGGAAAAAAAAATCTATATACACACACTGGAGCATTTCTCAGAAACGAACTTCTCAGCCAAATTGCTTTTGTGTCTGGATACTGGTTCAAATGTAGCCAGGGTGCTGATGTCAAATTAGGTGTTAAACGAATTTAACAGGAAAGATGAAGAATGCATAGAGATCATCTTTCCGTTAGAACTGTTCAAATGCAGCCAAGAGAAAGGCAACGCGTGACTGCAGGAGAAAACGTGCTCCGAAACACAATGAAATTAGATAAAACTGTAAATCGGCAAAGAAGGCCATTCATTCCAAAAGAAAGTGGGGGGAAAGGTTAATAGTACCAATGAGAAAGGCAAGAATGGAAGAAAATACCAATTGGCAAAAAAGAGACCTAAATTGAATTTCAGCTTCATTTTGTCCGGGCTTCACCTTTTAACTAAAACAGGTAGAGGCACAAAAAGGGCTCTTTCTCGCCTGACAGCACAGGAAATCACAGGTTTAATTAACTGTGATTATAATTACCATCGGCTGATCTGATTTGTCTCACCTCTTCCTTTTCTTCAAGTGACAAACCCCCTGACATTCTGGCAAGAGAAGGAAAGCAAAACCAGACTAATTTCAAAAAGAGCTTGCCACTGTTACAAAACAAACCGATGCTCCACCAGATCTGCCGGAAACACCGTGACCGGCAGGATTAACTCGGTGACCGGAATGTCACTGTCGAGCAAGTCCATATCGGTAACTGTTTATGTGGTATGTTCTCACTCTCGGGTAGAGAAATATTAAGGCACATCTTTATGTGAGCACCAGAAAAGGAGGCTGTGAAAAGGTACCCTTCAAAGGATGCTGGAAGATCAAGTTCTTCTTAAAGATCTAGCGTCTTCTTCAGCTCCTCAGGAACCATTCAGAGGGATGATGTAGGCATTTAACCTCGAAAGAATGACTCGGTGTCTTTGGATGCTGAGTAATGATCACTCAGCTCACCTCTGTGAGAAACCTGATTAGCAAACCAGTGTAGGGGCAGGAATTCTCTGTACACATGTCTGCTTTGGGTAAGAATAAGACCTCTACACTAGGAGCCTATTGGCTCATCAAAAAGAGGAAGAAGAGCGTGTAAGGGCTCTCGAAAGAGAAAGAAAGCAAAGCAACACACGGGTTAGTTATCACAGGTTGTTCCGCACACGACGTAGAAAAGAGCAGCATTACTTACTGAAATGGAACCTTGGGACTCGTGCTTCCTTCCAATTTGCACGGCCCTTCACCTGGCTCAGGTGTTGGGCTGTTGAATTCTGCCTCCAGAGTTTTCTTGTTCAAGGCTGTTTTTGCTACACTGGATACAGAACCCAACACTGGCATGGATTTGGACTCTGAGGTGGCTAATATCCCGGTTGGACCTTAAAACCAAACACATATCTCCAGTTTAATCATTCTGTGCGATGTTGATCCATATGGTACTGAAAACAGATGCGCTGCAAAGCCCTCAGGAAGTGAAAAGGCCAAGCTTTATTAAGATTCCCAGAGCATGCCCTAGCTGGTTTGGCTCAGTGGATAGAGCGTCGGCCTGTGGACTCAAGGGTCCCAGGTTCGATTCCGGTCAAGGGCATGTACCTTGGTTGCGGGCACATCCCCGGTTGGGGGTGTGCACGAGGCAGCTGATCAATGCTTCTCTCTCATCAATGTTTCTAACTATC
Source organism: Murina feae (assembly GCA_004026665.1). NCBI lineage: Eukaryota > Metazoa > Chordata > Mammalia > Chiroptera > Vespertilionidae > Murina > Murina feae. Next base: position 42,246 of record PVJC01001588.1, read on the forward strand.
CCTCTCCCTTCCTCTCTGTAAAAAAATCAATAAAATATATTTTTTTTTAAAAATAAGATTCCCAGAGCAAGTAAAAATGGTTCTATGAGAAATCTGGTTTGCTTTGGTGGCACTACTCAAGGCTCCGGGTCCACACTGAGAAACGGGGTACAGGCCCTAAGAAACCACAGAACCCCAGGCCATGGTTCCCTCACTGGCCAGAGTCCTTAAAAATACCGCGCCTGCGAAAACGCTTTTCTTCTCAGAGTGTGGCTTTCTGGCAGCCTGTGGCCTCTCAAGAGTTAATTCCTCCCCAGACTCAGCTCTGCATGTCAAACACAAAGTGGACCGGTGTCAAAAGGCTCCTTCTCAAAGGCCCATGGAAGGCTCCTTGAGCATTCAACAGCGTTTATGAACGTTTTCATTTTAATGTGACTGAGAAGTAAGTGACTTATTTCCTGTTCCTATGCAGACACGGGCTTATAAAAATTAAGTGGCAAAGAGTTCGGCTGGTTAGCTTTTCGGGACAGGAGGAAAAACACTCCCGCAGGGCTTGTTATGGACGTTTTTGGCACATCAACCTAAAAAACTCTGGGCTCTGAAGCTACGCTCCATCGTGACTTATTTCCTGTCTTTAGTTTGAAAGATACTGTCCTAAGCCGTTTCTTTTCAAAGCAAGGTTCCGGCATGGTGTTTTTTCTTGAAACTGCAAAAGCAATCCTCTGCAAACAAAGAGATTCAGGAGACTGAATATTCTGGTTGAAAAGGCCTCTCCCTCCTACCTGTGTTAAGCCCCATGTTGCATGGGGATGTGGGAGCAAAGTGGGAAGGGCAGAAAGATCCAGAAAGTTCTCGAAAATATAAATGTTGAAGCTGAATTTGGGAATCGCTTCCGAGCAGCTCTGTTCTGCCCCTGGATAATGACTTGCTGGCTGCAGCACTGAGAGCTTTAAACAAGCTGTCCTTGTCGGAGGCAAGATCTGTTTCTGAGCGCACCAACGCCTGCGGCTCCTCTGCGGCTGAAGCCAATTAAAAAGGAGGGACAGAGGGTGCGCTGAGCCAGACCTCTTATTTTTCCTACAAAAGGGAATAAAGACAAATGCTTAATGTATAAGATGATGATGATTATTATTATTATTACTACTGCATTGTGTTTAAGCTGCCCAGTGTTTTCCAAGAGGCACTCACTGCTCTTAGGAAGGTCAGTTTGCTGGGTCATAAGTCTAGGTAAGACAAGGAAGAATCAGGGTCAAAAGAAAAATTCTAAACTGAGCCAGCAGGGCGAGGTGGTTGAGCATCGACCTATGAATGCGGGGGTCACAGTTTGATTCCCAGTCCAGGCACATGCCCGGGTTGCGGGCTCCATCCCCAGTAGGGGGTGTGCAGGAGGCAGGTGGTCAATGTTTCTATCTCTCTCTTCCTCTCACTTCCTCTCTCTAAAATCAATTAAAAAACGAAAAACACCCTTATTTTTTTCTAAGAAAAATTCTAAAGAAAAAGGAGCTTTGCCCTGACCGGTTTGGCTCAGTGGATAGAGCATCGGCCTTCGAACTCAAGGCTCGCAGGTTCAATTCCGGTCAAGGGCATGTACCTTGGTTGCGGGCTCCATCCCCAGGAGGAGGTGTGCAGGAGGCAGCTATCAATGTTTCTCTCTCATTAATGTTGCTAATTCTCTATCCCTCCCCCTTCCTCTCTGTAAAAATCAATAAAACATATTTAAAAACAAAAACAGGTGCTTCACTGGCCCTTGGGATCTGGGTTCTGCAAGCCTCAGGCTACTTCTGCTTCTCTTAGGGTGCCTCCATTCTCCACTCTGCGACCTCGCATTTAGCTTTCCTTTAGCTTTTGTGTGTAGAAGAAAAAAATCCCAGAGATTAAGTGTACCTGAAGCACAAACCTATCAAACTCATCCTCTGTAATTTACTCCCACCATACAGCTGGGCTGATGTAGCTTTGTAACCTACTCCCCTCTGTCCTGGAATTTTCCCTTGTCATTTCATGATCTTTATTAAAAGTCTAGAGGCCCCGTGCACAAACATTTGTGCACTGGGGGAGAAGGGTTGGGGGGGTCTCTCAGCCTAGCCTGTGCCCTCTCGCAGTTTGGGACTCCTCAGGGGATGTCTCCTTAGGCCCACTTCCCGGGGGATCAGACCTAAGTTGGCAGTCAGACATCCCTCTGGAAGCCTGGGAGCCCTTGGGGGATGTCCACTTGCCAGCAGGGAGCAGGCCTAAACTGCAGTCGGATATCCTTAGCGCTGCTGAGGAGGTGGGAGAGGCTCCCGCCACCACTGCTGTGCTGGCAGCTGACAGCCTGGCTTGTGGCTGAGCAGAGCTCCCCCTTTGGGAGCGCACTGACCACCAGGAGGCAGCTCCTGCATTGAGTGTCTGCCCCTAGGTGGTCAGTGTGTATCATAGGGACCAGTCATTTCCAGTTGTTCTGCTGTTAGGGTCAATTTGCATATTACCCTTTTATTATATAGGATTTACATGGTAAATACTAGTACTTCCTCCAATTTGATGCTAGGATAACATCTGTACCATCTTTAAAAAAAGGTATTTCTTTTACTAGATTATAGGGTTTGTGGGCTTGTTTCCTCCACTCCCTTTCTGGCTAGTAAGGAGCTCAAAAGAAAATTTCTGCTCAATTACAAGTCACTCTCCTCAGTATATGTACATATCTTATTCTCCCTTCCCTCACATTATATGTTGAATATTTGTATATTGGTGGAAATAACCAACTAAATAAAAGTCTCACATGCCTATAAAACATGTTCCTACCTTCCTCCAAATTTTGAAATATTCAAATTTCCAAACTGACTAAAATGAAAATATTTCCTGGTGCCTCCCACTGAAAACTAACTCTGAAATAGTGAGTGCTTCATGTTTGACCAAGTTCACGAGTGAGGTTAAGCATGTGTCTGGAGGACCAAAAAGGTCAGTGGCAGAATACAAAATGTAAATGGCAGAGCAAGAAAATGTCATCCGCAAAGTCCCACCAATCAACGGTGGCTGCATGAGTGCTTTAAAGATGAAATGCTGGAAAAGTCACAGCACGGATTAAGCCACAAAATGAATGATTCAGATGGAGGCTGCTAAATGCTTGTAAACCAATCTTAAGGAGGGAAAAAACAAACCCTACTCTTATAGCAGCCTTTAACTTTTCTGAGAGGTGGCTGTTTGGGGGCGGGATAAAGGCGGTTCTTATAGGATAGTATCAGCAAAATTTCCAGACAAACAAAAACTGATTTTACTTCTAAAGAAGGAAACAAAGGCTTCATCTTTTTATAGTAATGGTTTGGCTGGTGGTATGCTGCTTCCAGTTTAAGAAACCAATTTATTCAATTGTCTGAGTGAGTCCCTATGTGAGAACCAGAGCCGGCTTATCAAAAACCCAAATCCTGAATACTCTAGCAACTTAAACTTGACATAAACTTGACGGAAATGCAAATTAAACTGTAACAATGGGCTAAGCTAATGGGAGTTCACAGGACGAAGTCTAAATGATTCAGACGATTAGCTCTAGTTGCTGATTAATTTTACTTTAGTTTTTCAAAGCCAGCCTCCTGGCCTCAAGAAAAAAACCTCAAAGGTTTCTGCTGATTCTAATGATCAGTTGACAGAAAAAAAGACATACCGAGTTAGTTAGGGAACAGGTTTGGATGTCCAATACATGGGTATCACTGACACAAATGCAAATTGTGAGCTCAAGATTTGCTCAGACGGTCACAGTTGGTGACAGAGCTGGAATTTTTCATCACTTGGCTCACAGGCAGAGACACTAAACTAAATGGATGTGGAGAACAAAGACGATTTCTCTACAATTGTAACTGATGTGTAATTACTAATATGATTACTGATTATCGTGTGCTGACTCTGCCAGGCACAGTGGCTAAGCACTTTTCATATATTGACTGACTTGATCCTTAGAATAATCCTATGAGATAGTGCTTTTATTCATTTTACTTTATAGATGAAGAAACTGAGGCACAGAAAGGTTGGATAATTTGTGTAAGAGCAAGCAGCTAGTAAATGGCAGAGCTAGGATTTGAACTCACACTGTCTGGTTCCAGAGCCTGTATTTAATGCTACATTGCTGCCAAAACCCGTCCTAAATGTCTTTGCACAAGGTCATCATGCATTAAGCATAATTTATAAAAGCCTGATTACCTAATGTTAGGTCTGATCAAATGATTGAATTGATAACGATACCCCATCCTCTAAGAACTGAACTTTAGACCACTTTACAGCCAACATTCCCTTTTGCTTAGACCACATTCCCACTTGCTAAGACTGTTATCCTTTCCCTTTGGACCTTCCCAAGATCTGGACCCACCCAGAGAATCCTCCACCTATAAAAAACCCCACCTAGAGTCCTTTAAAATCTCTGACTTCCATCTATCCGAGCTGATGCCATTTTGTTCTCGGCCCTGCTGCTAGCAGATGTAACAATACGTTTATAATTCTTTACCCCTTCTGCTTTCATGCATTTCTCCTTCGGTGACCCTAACATTTGGTGCCGAAACCCGGAATGGTGAGGGGACTTTCACGCTGAAGGGAATGTTGGTTGTGAAGTGGCCTAAGGGTCAGTTCTTAGGGAAGCGGGTATCAATTCAATGATCTGATCAGACCCAACACCTACAACTACATAAGTAACATCCAATGAGTAAAAGTCACGTAAGCATTCTTATGAGAGATCTGTAAGTACCTTTCACCAGCCAATACTTCTCACTCACATTAAAAATATTTAGCAATAATTTTAAAAAGATAATTTCACGTTAAAAGGGAACTCAGAGGAAGACGCTGCAGAGAGGAAAAGCCCGTGGAGAAGTGAAACCAGCTTACTACTGCTCTCTGCTTCTGCCGTCACCTTCCTGCGACGCAGGATCCTCTCTAACTCACTCTCACTGCTCTCACTGTGAAGGGATTTTAAGCTTCTGGAACTAGTGGATTTGTTAAGTGTCCCCTAAAGTGAAAACAAAACAAAACAAAAAAGGTTAATAATGGCTTAACACAACATACAAAAGAATATAAAAACAAAACCACCAAAACATTATCAGAATTTGAACAGAATTTGAAAATAAAATGAACTTTACATATATTTTTTTTCACGTGCGTATCTTCAACAACACATAGTGTTGGATCATTTAAGAAGATGCTCCTGAGGATGTAAGATGTCAGCTCTCATTTCAAAAGAACAGGACAAGAACATCCCTGGATGTGCTAACTACACGAAATTCAGTGGCGGGAAGGTACCTGCACAACGCTGATTAAGATTCTGATGTGTGTTGATCCGCTGCGTGGAGAAGAGGATGGACATATTGAACTCACCTGAGAAGCGTATCTTGCTACGGCAGCCACATGCTACAGACTCAAAGCCCTGGTGGCCCTAAAAAACGTGTGGCTGATTCTTCAGAGAATGGCCTTGACTGCACAATGTGCCTCAGTAGCCAAAGGAGGCACGCAATGCTCTCCAGTGGCCTGACCCAAAGACGTGCTGCACCGCGGCTTCACTGGGGAACAGGAAGGGTTAGACTCCTGCAGGGAGGCAAGCAAGGCCCCGGCACCGGCATCGTGACTCCAGAATCCTCACAGCGGAGGCAGGGACTGGGTGTCCTTCAGGCCCAGAGATACTGGAGGGAACAAGAGATGCCATCGAGCTGTGCTCCTGCTGAAATCGGTATTGACCTTCAAGACGACAGAGAACGCCCCAGGCAGTGGTCCCCTGCCCTGGCTGCTCTGGGGAGTGTGTTACGGAGCGAGAGTTATGGCTTTCCATCTCCGTTACCAGTCAAGTGTAACAGACTTGGAACAGAACACTAATCAGAGCAAATCGGAACCTCATGAGTCAAGTGATGGAACAGAACACTAACTGATGGTTTGATCAGAGCAAATCGGAACCTCGAGTCTGGGACAACTCGCCTGACTTCGTGCCCGGGTGGGAAGGCAACTTTCGTCCACTGAGGCTGATCACCAGGATGGCCTTTGCCATTCCTGAGCTCACCTCGGACTTGCTCTGTGTTTCCTGCTATTAGCTTCCTGTGGACCCTACGAATTCCACTCGCTAAACATGCTAACTCTGTAGCCTATAAAACAAAAACGTTTGTAAAACCAGGTAATTATAAATCTCATAGGACACAGGCTATTACGTTGTTTTGTGTAGGAAAGTTTTTTCCTCCCAAACAGCATACTAGAAAAGCAGCTGGTGGTCAGGGAGGACCTTGACTAACAAGATTAGGAGACTGTATGCTTCTGCAGTCAGATGCCTAACCAAACCCATGTGTAGATAAGGCTCACATGTTAGTCAAGCATAAATCGCACTCTTCCCCCTCACCCCACCCAAAACCACACCTTTCTGCTTTCCATTTATTGCAAATATTCATAAAATATATTCAAAGGAACACCACATTACGTGTAACACGACAATAGCTCAGTTTATAATTTAAAAATTATTTGGTTTACTGCACAGTTAACAAGCAGATCTGTATCTACTTATCGTAAGGTACGATAAACACTGAGAAGGTAAGAAAAACAGAACTGAAGCCATTTTTGATACATTTTTAAACATGTATTAGAAAAACCATTTCCAACTCACGTGTGTTTATAATTTTAAAAAACTTACAAGTTGTATTGAATGTAAGCAGATATTACTTAAAGGAATGGCCATTATCATTAAAACAACTTATAAAACCACACTGTTTGAATGTCAAGGACATTCTGTGTGATTTTTTCTAATGGCTGGAGTTAATGGCTTCTTTTATGGAAGAATTTATCTTTCATAATATTCTCTACTTTTCATTTAGATGACAGCATTATTTCCTCAAATTCCTGACTATGATGAATGACCCTCTCTTCACCTGATACTGAAGGAACCCATTTTCAAGTTCAAATCCTTGAATTCCACACTTTTCCTCCACTCACCGACCGATAGGGTTGATCCAGCTAATACGTAAGTACATTTTAGATATGGAGGCAATTACGAGAGAAAGAAAGGTTTCTGCATGACTCTCCACTGAAATGATAAAGGAGCTCAGCTAATAAAGTACGAAGATCATCTTAATTATCCATTTACACTATAATCACCGATTGCGAGAACCAGAAATTACCTTGGGAGCCTTGGGGTACATACCATTTCTTCACCTTACGGAGGGGAGAGCCTCGGGGTTTGGGCCAGATCCCACAACAAGGCAGTGGTAGGGCGGAGCTATTCTGTGGCTCTTCCAATTCCGAAATCAGGTCTCTATCCCTACGCTGACCCACTGGACATGGACCCATCTTAGTCACCCACGTTGGGGAAATGTTCCTAATACCAAGTAACCTAATTGTCAGATGGAAAGATGAACTATTCAACAATTTCTGGGTAGTATTTTGAAAAACTGAAGACGCTCGAGAAAGACCTGTAAGAGAATTTTTTCAAATGCTATTTTCGTTTCTTTGGTTGGGAGGCAACTGCATTTGAAGAGAAACTTTCAGATTCATTTGTCTTGATTTAAACTTCAGAAATTGCCATTTCCACTCTGACTTTTAAACAACTGAGGAGACTCAAGATAACCCTTGTGTGACTATAAGAAATGAATATATCTTTTCAAGATCTGCGATGGGCACCATTTTTAAAAGTGAAGTACAAATAGGCTTGGAAAAATGAGTCCCGTCAGCACGGAGACTTTACAAATTAGCTTGAAAACTGGACACCTCAAGACAGAGTGAGGTTTTCCAAACCAGAGGTTTCCTTTCTATGCAGGTGCTAACTTTGAACACAGGCCAAACTTCTAAGTCATGGGTGTCTCTCACCACTCAGGTCCCGTCTCATCACTGCAGCAAACACACCACTGATTTTCCTCCTGGTCTCTGTCCCACCATAGGACTAAACAGGCTGTTTCCCGGGGTCCTGGCTTCTCTCAGTCACTTTCCATCTCAGGGTAGAATCTGTAGGCTTTTCCTATTCTTTTCCTAGTTTATCACATGTCACACTGTGAGGTTGGTGTCCTGCGCTTTGCTGGGTACTAAATTTGATCATCCTAATAGTCTGCACTCCAGCAAAAAGCACTAATGTAAGCCCCTCGAATAGAAACTTCTTTTTTCTCTCTCTTACCAGAAGTTGTATGGTTTCTTGGCACCAGGTGGTTGGGCGTGGCAAGTGATGCAACAGCCCTCAGAGGGACGTCTATGGGGGTAGCGGAGAGTTGCCAGTGGGCAAAGAAGAGCAGGGGAGGATACTGTGAATTTCACTTTTAAATGAACCAGAACAATTTACTGCAAAGAAATAATATTGTCAGAGGAACAGCTACGGTGATACGTCAGTGCCAGATGGGGTGGAGAAACCTACGGATAAATCCAGGATGAAGAGGAGAGGGGGCAATTTGCAGAGGGGGGAAAAGATGTTTTGACAATTTTTATAATTTGTAAATTATTTCACAAAAATTTACTTCAGAAATTTCTCTCCTTGAAGTGGCACAAAATTATAGTGAGTGGGACTGTATACTACACGTGGTCCTTAAGAGCAATGCTGCAATCAGCAAACTTAGTACCCTCTGACATTATCAGGGGGCAGGACATCCTGGGCACTCCAATGTCATAGGGATCCCACATAGATGTCTGGTTTTTTCATATAAACCTAACCTTTTAGAAGTCACACTCAGTATGGCTGACTCTTTCACGGATGGTCAAAACTATACTCTAGACAGGCGTCCTCAAACTACGGCCCGCGGGCCACATGCGGCCCGCCGAGGACATTTATCTGGCCCGCTGGGTGTTTTTGCCGCCTTGTTTTTTTACTTCAAAATAAGATATGTGCAGTGTGCATAGGAATTTGTTCATAGTTTGTTTTTTTTTTTTAAACTATAGCCTGGCCCTCCAACGGTCTGAGGGACAGTGAACTGGCCCCCTGTTTAAAAAGTTTGAGGACCCCTGCTCTACAATCTCACAGTGCCTGGGGGACATTTTCTTGAACAGGAATTAGCATTACAATGTAGAGACAACAAAAAATGAGTGTCATTGCCCTGGCCTGAGTAGCTCAATTGGTTGACCATCATCCTGTGCACTGAGGGGTCATGGTTCGATTCCCGGTCAGGGCACATGCCTGGGTCACAGGTTCGATCCCCAGTAGAGGGTGTGCAGGAAACAGCCAATGTCTGTCTCTGTCTCTGTCTCTGTCTCTCTCTCTCTCTCTCCCCCCACCCTCTTCTCCTCTCTCTACAATCAATAAAAACGTATTTTTTAAAACAGAGACGGTCAGAGTTCTCCTTGACAGAACATTGGGTCACAACATTTTCTCGTCAAAGAATCCCTTAGCTCACGGCCACATACTTTATCAATGGCTTTAATATTTTACTCTGCAGGCAGACCAGCAGGTGAGCCACCGCTACACCTCTCTCTCGAGTACCAATCCCACTCACCTAACACTAAAGCTAACTAATTAAGCCATTCTGAGTTAAGTCTATTGTTTCGTGCTTGATGAAAATAATTTTGTTTACCACAATGAGGGGATGTCTACATGCAATGCATAATTAGCACAGTAACCACAAACATGGGAATATCAATTCGTACCTCCGCCCCCATGTTTGTTGACGTACTGTGCATAATGACTGGTATTGAGACTAACAGGATCTGAGAGCAGAGCTTTTAGCATCTGAAACATTCCCTAAGTGAGGCGTTTGTCTCTGAGAGCAGCCACTGGAGAGGGCATTTACTCCGCTGGCAAAAGCTCATGCTCTGGAAAGGAGACACATAGGTGGCGGTGGGCATGGAGTGTGCCCTCCAAAAGCTATGAATTACTTTTAGCAAATAAAATCAGTAACACAAAGAAAGGGACTTTTATTCTCCAGCTCACCATCCAATCATTTTCCTGAACCGTAAGTAATGCAGACGGTGACCCTGACGCTAACGTATTTGGGTAGAAGCTCAGATTTACAGTTAGATACCAAGAATTCTCCTTTCATGCCCCAAAGTTAAGAGATTCTGCTATACTCCTGTTATTCATAAGCAAGAACCCATCCCCACAACTGGCCAGACGTTTCATCTTCAAGCTGTAATGCAAGGATTGGAGGACGAGGACGAGAAACAATGATTTTGGCGAGCGTGGGACCGCTCTTTCAGAATGCAAACAGCTGCGTATTGATACATTAATAAGCCACCCAATGGAGGAGCCCATAACACAATCAAGTAAGCTATCAAAAGAAATGAGGCTACTGCCGATGGAAATAAAACATATCAAACCAATTACTCACGAAAATCGATTTCAAAAACATTCTCCTTTCATTTTCCCATTAGCTGAGTAATACTCTGAGATCTGTTCTTACCAGTATTCCTTTTAATTCATTCACTGCACTCTCAGAGCCTTTGGGAGATTCTGGCTACAATGAAAAATAAAGAAAAGTTACTGAGTAATTCATCTTAAAAATATAAACAAACGGTTTACATGACAAAGCGTTGGCAGCTTATATTCACTGTTTTTTAAAATTAGATCTACATCTTATTGTTAGGAAAAAATATTAGGTTGGCAGTTGAGTAGAAAACTAGAATATTCAAAGCGAAAGGACTCAAGCCGCCATGTTCTAAATATCGTTTTGTTCCTTGTTTGTCATCAGACACAGAAAAAAAAAAATTGGCAAACACCAGACTTCAGAGACTTAATTTCACATTATTCCGAGTGTCTTACAGCAAGCTTCTCCACGCGGGTTGCTGGCTTCCACCAGCAAGTGAGGACCAGGAAGGCTGCAGAGCAGAAAGCAAGCGACAGGGCAGGAAACCTCTCTCAGCTCCATGGGCTCCGGGCAAAAGCCAGGGACAGAAACCGACACACGTCGTTTTGTGAATTTCACAACAGGACTGAGTCTGAGCGGCGCCCCGCAAAGAACCGGCTTAAGGAGAACATAAGCTTCCGTGGCTACAAAACAGGAAAAGAGCCCGCCGGTGTGGCTCAATATCTGAGTGTCAACCTATGAACCAGGAGGTCACCGTTCGATTCCCGGTCAGGGCACATGCCGGGGGGGTTCAGGCTCGATCCCAGTAGGGGGCTTTGCAGGAGGCAGCTGATGGATGATTCTCTCTCTCCCTCTTCCTTCCCTTTGAAATCAATTTAAAAAAACCAAAAAAAACATTTTTTAAAAGACAGCAAAAGACCTCAGAGAGTGTGCAGTTCGACCACTTCGTCGTTCTTATGAGGAAAGTTACACCTGAGGAAGGCTGTATTTGAATCAGTGTCTTGATTACAAGCCCAGGTCTCTCCTGGCTACACCATAAACAAAACTATTTGTGTAAGTTCTGGGTATTATATGTACCGGCCCCATCATACCTACCAGTCTCTGTGGATCCCTCACCTCATTTACTGGAGGGGAAATTCAGCATGAGAACCTCAGGAAAAGATCAAAGAAGACCTTTAACCTCCCCCTTCCCAGTGGCCAGAGAGGCAGAGAAAGCCTGCCCTCTGGACAGTGCAAGGACCCCTCAGCTCCTCAGTCCTGGGAAGATGCGAAGGCTGAGTCCTCAGCAGGAAATGGGAGGTGATTCTTAGCAACCTGTAACCCTCTTCTCTCAAAACACAATAAGAAGACCCCATGTCAATGTTTAAAAGTGGGCTGTCACCCAAAAGGGAGAGAGGGAGGGAGGGAGACGGCAGGAGAGAGGTTTGCTGCGCTGGTGCACATGAGACGAAGGCATTCTCCTTCCTTCGCCTAGCGCTCCTGTGAAACATGCATGCCATCGGTGCCAGCCATCGGTGCCAGGGCAAGCTCCCAGACACGCATTCCCACCACACCAGCCCCGCCAACGCCATCCAGGGATGTGGGGGATATGCGGTGAACTCGGTCTTCTCGGGGCAGGCTTGAGTTGTGCAGGTGACAAGCTGTGACTTCCGAACGAATGCCCTGGCTTAAAGGCACACGCCAACGCCAGCCTCAGAGCCTGGGCCGCATGCTCTCACGCTTGGGATGTGCCCAGGTGGGCAGTGGCCACCTGTTTTAAAGGGGACTGACCGGGCCATTCAGCACTCCCGCTACACAGTTTCACAATTACCAGCGAAAACCCCCCTCGTCCACTGATCCTCGCTCAGCTGGCTTCCAGATTTGGAATTGACACTGAATAATGTGTAACTGTTGGAAGAGTACACACAGAACATGGATTACTTATCACTTAAGAAGCTTTCAATGTTGTTTCTTCCTAAAGTAATCTGTCTTCTTTCTAACACAGCTTTTTTTTTTTTTTCTCCTATAGCAATTGCTTGGTTTTGCTTGTTCTTCCCCAAATAGTGGCGCCGTGTTAAGTCCTGAGAATGTATTTTCCAAGGCTCCTGCGTTTTGGAGTGTTTTCACACCTGATCCCATTAGATCGGACAACAACCCCGGGAGTCCGGGAGGGCAGACGCTGTTCCCCACCTGGGAGGACCCAGCCTGGGTGCAGGGGCGTGTGAGGCCCCGCCTCCCACAACAGTGCTCTGTCCTCAGTCGCCAGACACCAGCGCTGAAACTGCTGTACTCGGTTGCTCCTCCTGCTCCACGTCCCAGCCCTGACTTGGAAACTGGCTTTCAGAGCAGCAGCAGCACCAGACAGACTCACCCACCCGCCCCAACCCCGTGGTGGGGGAGCTTTCGCGTCCCTGCGTGTCAGTCTACTCTTGGAGCTGCGTCTTCTTTCCAGCCCCCTTTCCGTGTCCGGCCCACACCGTGGCCATGCGTGCCTGGCCTGGCCTGGCCATCTTGCCTGCCTGTGGCCAAGTGGCAACGGCCACAGCCCAGCAGAATTTGTACGGAACAGTCTGGCTACTTGGGGACATGGAAGCAGCTGAAGAGAGGCATCTTTGGAGTAAGGAAGAACCTGAAGGGTTGTTTTAAAAGCAGAAGAAAGAAAACCAACCCAGTGATGACTTATTAAACTAAACAAATAGTTTTTCCCCCAAGAAAAAAAAAGGTCCAGCCCTGGCCAGGTGGCTCAGCTGGTTGGAGCATCGTCCCACACACCAAAAGGTTGCGGGTTCGTTCCCCAGACAGGGCACATATCTAGGTTGTGGATTCGATCCCTGGTTGGGGCACATTCAGGAGGCAACTGACGGATGTTTCACATCGGTGTTTCTCTCTCTTTCTCTTCCTCTCCCTCCCTCTCTCACTAAAATCAAAAGAAAAACATGTCCTCAGGTAAGGATTTTTTTAAAAAGAAAGAAAAAAAAATGTCCAAAACCCCTTTATTGGGCCCACTGAAATGGGACAGGTGTACGAGGGGAAGTACTGAACTAGACTTGTAGGGCTTCGCTAGGTTCTGGCAGTCCATGTGGTCTTCTCCAGTGTAGAAGGCAGCTGATGACACACACACACACACACACACACACACACACACACACACCCTCTCCTTGAAGTGACCGGGAATCGGTTTGTGAATCAGTGAAAACAGTCATATAAATCTCACTATTTCTCAAAAGTTGTCCTAGGTCTGTTCTGGCATCAGTATGTGACCCCAGCCCCTAGCTCCTGTCTCCCGCCACACCCCAACATAGACACAAGTAGAAGCCTCAGGAAGGCAAGAATTTTTGTCTCTCCTGTTTATTGCTTTATCCTCAGTGCCTAAAGCAGTACCTGGCATGCATCAGATACTCAATAAATACTTGTTAAATTACACAAAATAGCGAGGAATTAAAGAAAAGAAAGAGTAGTGTCATAACTGTTATGTGTTTGGTATACCAGGTCCTCTCAGCATCTCTCTCAAGTTGATGGCAGCATCCTGCAAGAACAGGACTTCGTTTCCATGGTGATACAGGGCTGCCCTGGGTCAAACAGAGTCCTCCTTAAACATGCTTATGGAAATGAAGGCTTTTATGACACATTAGCCTTATCTTAAGATGCGACAGTCAGTCCAGATACAGTTTGCATCACATTTCGAAATTTCACAGTCAAAGAAAGAAACATGGGGGCCGGTTAGGGAGGTGGGGGAGGAAAGAAAGCATTTAGTCATTCTATACCTGTGCCTTCGGCCTCGCTGTCTGGTTAACGGGTCTAAGATGAACTCCCTTTTTAATCCTGTCCATCATCTCTTCAACGGCTTGCCTCTTCAGATCCGTGACTTCTTCAGCTATTCAGAGAATACACACAGAAATCATCTCAGATTATAGTAAAACCGCCATGCCCTGTTTGTGGTGGCTCAGATCGCACTATGTAATGAGCCGCAGTCACTTTTCAGACAAAGTCACAAAACAACAATGTAAGGTTAAGAGTTACCAGATATCAACGTATTTTTTCATAAAAGTCTTTTAAGGAAAGATCTGCTTTGAAAAATAAGAGTTATAAATTCTGGGGTCTAATTTGCAGCCTGGAAATCAATAGTGACTCACCTGTGTTAGGCAATTAAAGTGGATTTTGTTCCTTCTGTCAGCATAACATGAGACCTGAGTTTCTACAGGTCTTTAAAAACCCAACTTTGTAACTAACCCCAAATAATCATTCATCTTTGTCTCAAAGATATTTTTATAAGTCACAGTACATCCTATGTCAAAGAAATCAGCCTGAAGAACAAATAACTACCAGAAACCCATTTGAAAATAAATGATCAAAATGATTCTTTTACTTATCGAAAGAAATTAAGTCCAAAGATGAGCAGCAAAGAGACAAAAATCTCTTTAAATTGCCATCTTTTGTTTAGGAATCACACGGGAAGGAAACATTTAAGCAAACCTTTTTCAAGTCTTTTAAAATTGTCTATGTTAAAAGCAAACACACTGATTGTAATTGAGTAATTAAGTTTGATTTAAAAATTTCAACGGTCTATTGTCTAACCTTTGTACCATTTTGTTGCAAAAACAATAAAGCTGCTGAAATATGTGTCAATTAGATGAATGCAACTGCGGGGAGCTTCCACCTGTTGATCAGAATACAGAAATTTGTCTCTTTTGCAGAAGAGCTTGACCAAAAAGCACAGAGTCGTTTTTGGAATATTTATCACTATTAACGTGATTTTAGATCTCCTGTTTACCTCCACCTAAGGCACCGCAGCCAATATAGTTACGTTAAAATATTTCATGAAGACCTTCTAATTAGCATCTTTCATAAGACTCCACATGGTGGGGCCTCTAGTGGGCACCCAACAAGAATCTACCTACTGACCGACTTTGTAAAGTTTGGGCTTTAAATGGCTATTAATATTTTTATTATTTGAGCAGGAAAAGCTACATCCCAAAAGGATGGTTTCTAAATGGAGACAATCACAACTACATCCGCCAAGCTAACTGACAGTAGGGGCAGGCTTTGCCCTAAGAAGGCCTAAGCCATGGCTTCTTTTCTGCTATATGGCCAAAATGCACGAGCAGAAGGTTCCAGAAATGATTACTTGGGCTTGGTCACAAAGTTGGGTTTTTCCCGCGTCCAGAAGGTTCCATTCTCCTCAGTCTGTGAGCACCGTAGTGATGCATTCACTGCATAGCCTAGGTTTCCTGACATTTCCAATAGCACTGTCCTCCTCACAAGCCATTGGAATGCCGAGGATTAAAACAGCCAACGGCATTTTTCATACGCAGAAGTAAAAAAAAAAAAAAAAAAAATGTGGGAAAAATGGCACCAAAGTCGGAACGCATCCACTAGAAAATTACAAGGACAAAACTGTGGGTTGATCAACTACGAGCCCTGAAGTAGCTTTTTCCTGGGCAGCTTCTGCTGATGGCTCACAAACACCAATAAGGGGACAAAGAAGAAAATTATTATGGACAGAAATTCGTTCATTCACTCACTCACTCACCCACAAATCTGAATACTTAAAACAAAGGACTAGCCAGTACTTTTGCTGACCTTATTCAAAACCAAAGGAGATAAAATCCAGGGCTGTCGCTCAAGCACCTAGTACGGGTATGAAATGTCTTCCTGGGAATTAAAAATAAAAATTCAACAGACACATTTGGTGTTCCAAAAGGCTGCCATTTGGAGTGAGACTTGGGAAGAGCTGATGGTAACAGGAAACAGTGCCTACAAACAGATTAGCGCTCTGTAAGGAGCGACTGAAATCCAATTAAATGCACCACGCAAAACTACTTGAGGCAGACAGATGGAGAATTACGGTCAACACCATTCAAATCTGCTGCCACATCTAACATAGCAGGAATTTAAAGTAGTTTCTTATTTTTGCTTGCCAGCATCATAGTGATAATTCAGAGAAGTGCCACTATCTGGACTGTGTACTGATTCTAAACCAGACCTTGATTTCTCTGTCTTTTCCAAATGTAAAGGCTTAATTGGTCTTAAGGAAAAAGAAAACACTCTTATCAGAGTCCCTGCTCAGGCACAATACGAGGGCAATGCTGGGTTAGCTACACAAGCTTTCTTTCTCCCCGATCCTGTTTTTGAACCAGCAAAAAGCAATCTATATGAACTTCTAAACTGTGAAGCTGTTCTAATAAATCTGCGAGAACCGCCCACAGAGAGCTCGCGGTCTGTTTTGTAATTCTCTCTGCAATCATGCAGTTGGTAATTGTCTCACAAAAGCATGTAATCAGGGGGACAATAGAAATATGCAGGGGACTGGAGATTAAAGAAAGGGGACAAATGAAGACAACAGGTCTAATGTTATTGAACTGCCACAGGGAAATAAAATCAAATGTTCTTTGAGTTAGTGCTTCAAGGTCAGTCTTGGATCAGAAAGCTACGTGTAATTAATAGAGGCTTAAATCTTAAGACCCACTTGAAAAATAATTCCTTAAAAAAAGAAAAAGGAAGAAAAAGACCCACAGACAAACCATCACCTTATTGCTCAATAAAATCTTTTATTATTGCCTAGAAGAAACTAAAATGAATGTTTAATGCCAAAGGATTACTTTTCTCTTTCAGAAACATTTTTTCTTAAAAGGCATTAAAAAAAAAATCAGTGCCACCATGACGCATAAAATTTCTATAGAACACATCATGGTTGAATGACTCTGAATTTGACCCAAGGTCATAAAGTTAAGGAAATTTCCTTAACCACAACGATCACAACAGCCTGCCGAATCGGGACTCCTGCCCCGCAAAAGGGTGGTTACAAAGCTGTCCAGTTTTTTATTTACTTCTTTTTAGCTAATGTTTTGGGTATTTTCTATATGCTAAATACTATTCTAAATGCTCCGCATGTTACTCATTAATTCTCACAACTCTATGAAATAGGAACCACTATTATTCCCACTCTATGGATTAGTAAACTGAGGTAAGAAAATATCAACAAATTAATGACCTAAATACATGAAATCTCAGAATGTGCCCAATAACTGCATTCTTACCAAAATTAGTCACTAACTTCAAAGTCTGTAATGATTTCTTATATTTAAACCTTAAAACGAGTATAATATTCCACCCCTTCCCTACCATTAAGTTAAGAGCCATAACCTACCAACAGAAGTTTCTCCATTCATCAGCTCTGAAAGGCAAACCAACTGAATAGTAAAAGCCACCATGAGACGCTCACATTTAAAAAATGCCACGACAGCCAGGCCAGTCCCTTCATTTCACATGTAAATTCCAAAGTGTCACAGAGGAGCCCAGTGTCGGATGCTCTGCGGTCCCTCATCATGCATTTAGTCACCGTTGATGTAATTATTCCTGCAACAACCATTTTTCTGTATGAACTATTAACATGGCACATTAATCACTACCGCGCCGGGCAGAGAGAGGGGCTCCGGCCACATGTGGCTATGGCGCATATCGTTTAAGGCGGTAGGACTTTGTTTATTTATTTTTTAAATATATTTTATTGATTTTTTTACAGAGAGGCAGGGAGAGGGATAGAGAGTTAGAAACATCGATAAGAGAGAAACATTGATCAGCCGCCTCCTGCACACCCCCTACTGGGGATGTACCCGCAACCAAGGCACATGCTTTTGACTGGAATTGAACCTGGGACCTTTCAGTCTGCAGGCCAACGCTCTATCCACTGAGCCACACCGGTCAGGGCAAGGCGGTAGGACTTTAGAGAGGTTCCCATTTAAAATCTCATGAGCAACGTCTGCGCCAGTCACTCTACTTAGATTCATTCCCAGAGGACAACGCAACAGCTCCGAGATAAAGGAGGAAATGTCATCACATTTCCTGGATTGTAAGTGAAACATCATTTGCATAAGGAAAAGTATGGCTTCTAACAGTGGGGGTTAGTTAAGTTCTAGAATACTTCCTTCCCGTGTAAGGGTGCTGAGCAGATTAAAAGCTAATGATGTCATTTCCTTAGGAGAGGAAATCTTTGTGTTCTGACTGCCCTCCTGACCCTAACCCAGACTTATCAACGGTCCCAAAACAAGATCGAAACAAACAATTTTAATTCCAGGGTCAGCGAAGGTGCAGAGCCAGGAGCCCAGGAGCAGGGCTGTCCTGCAAACAGCCACAGGCAGGGCTTTCTCTGGGTCGGGCCACCCCCTGTGCTAAGCAGAATTTGCCTTTCAGCTGCATTGCTGTGCAGAGGAGCAGACTGCAAAGGGCTGCAGGAATCGGGGAGAGAAAGTCGATTCGCACACATGAAACACAGCAAGCACACGGACTGTTACACACATGCACACCATCAATCACTGACAGTAAAGCGGGGGGGGGGAGGGAGGGCAGAGTGACCTGTTTCTGGTTGAGCTGCCTTTTCTTTCTTAGAGCCACTGCCGCTGGGGTGGGATCGCTTCCGGATCATCGACATGAGGGATCTTTCGGAGAAAGAAAAAGATTGTCAGGCGATTACTGGACGCCTTATGATCCCAGAGGTGACATGTACAGATTCCAAAGCATCAGTAAGTATCCACCTCTTCTCTTAGGGATATGCATGTCCCAGTAGGATTTAAGCAGCCTACTTTCCCCGTTTAGCAAACTAGCAAACTTTTCATCACTTCAGGGAAGAGGGAGGTGTCTCATCCCTGTCTGTGTGAAATCCATGACTGAGAGATAGGGACTGCTGTAATTACCAATATGATGCACGCACATTTACAAAGTAAAACATACCGGGGGAAAATTCGGTGTCCGTATCTAAAATCCCAAAATACTCTCTATGCCACGCGTGAGGGAGAGGGAAAGATGAAAGAATTAGGGGCTGTTTTCAGTAAATATCCACTTAGGAAAGAGAGGCGTAAAATAACCTGCATCCGTGTGACACAGACCAGATACTTAAGGATAAAACCCATGTACAGCACTGTCCCTTTGGTTTATGTTTTAAAAATCTGCCTAAAATGCAAATCATGATACATTTGACCACATTAAAATTTTAAAACCTTCATGTATTAAAAGACACCATAAAGAATAAAAAGAAATTCTACAAATCAATGGGGGAGGGAGGGCCGAGATAACCCAACAGAAAAATGGACAAAACCCTCGGAACTCCATAAAGGACAATGTCCAAATTTCCAATACACGTACCAAAAAGATACTTGACTTCATGCGTTTTTAGAAAATACAAATGAAACCCTCATCGCCATACTGCTACACATCCGTCAAGTAGGTCAGAAGTTTTAAGCCTGAAAATAGCAGGGGGAGGATTCTGACTCATCACTGGCCTCCCCTTAGCCTCTCACAACACCCTGTAATGATCACACCTCTGGTTCTGAGAGGAAATCTGGAGAGTGTTATTGCACAACGCAGGAAGTCTTTGCAATGCTCAAACTATTTGTGCGTATTTACATAAAGTAAGGATATATGGTCATCACTGTAAACCACCTACGTGGAGAAAGACTGGTATGATATCCAGAAGAAAATAGCACGTAATATCAGAAAAGAACTATCTGTCAAGGTGGGGCTTAGACCACACAGAAAACGGGTCGGGTGGGTCTCACAGGACGTGTGAGAAGACCAGGCCAAGACCCCTGGGACCAATAATCCAAACCCCTGTCTAAAATCTCCCCGTTTCAAATGAATGGATAAAAGCTTCAAGCAAGTGCCCTCCAAAGATGGAACAGCTCAATGGAACATACTCACCTTGAAATTCTTTTTAAAAAATATATTTTTATTGATTTCAGAGAGGAAAAAAGAGGGAGAGAGAGATAGAAACATTAATAATGAGAGAGAATCATTGACTGGCTGCCTCCTGCACACCTCCTTCTGGGGATCGAGCCCACAGCCCGGGCATGTGCCCTTGATCAGAATCGAGCCCAGGACCCTTCAGTCCCGCAGGCCAATGCTCTATCCACTGAGCCAAACCGGCTAGGGCTACCTTGAAATTCTTTAAGAAGGGTTCCTCATGCCCACTGTGATGTATAACTTTATGTGTCAACTTGAGTGGGCCAGAGGGCACTCAGACATGTGGTCAAACATTATTCTGGGCGTTTCTGTGAGGAGTCTGAATGACATTAATGTTTAAATTGGTAGTCTCAATGAAGCAGACTGCCCTCTCTACTATGAATGGTCCTCACCCAATCAGTTGAAGGCCTGAAGAGAACCAAAGGGTGACCTTCCCACAAGTGAGAGAGAATTCCTCCTTCCTGACTGCCTTGGAAGTAAAACATCTGCGTTCTCCTGCTTTCAGGCTCAAACTGAAAGCACTGCCTCTTCCTGAGTCCTGACCTGCAGACTGAAACTATACCACAGGCTCTCCTTGGTCACCAGCTTGCTGGCTCACCCTCAGATCCTGATCCAGGCCCATAATAATGTGAGCCAATTCTTTAGAGTAAATCTCTTTTTATGTATATTTCTATATATATATATATATATATATATATATATATATATATATATATATATATATATGTAAAAATAGGCACACACACCCTACTGGTTGTTTCTCCGGAGAACTCTGACAAATACACTAATATAATCTACTCCTTTCCCGTGAGTCACACTTTCCCGGGATCTGTATAAAATGCCCCAAGTGTGTATGCCTTCCTCCTCTCTTTCCTCTCTCCCACCTGCGCCCTCAGTTAAATGAGCAGGAAGATGAGGGAAAAGCAAGAAAGCTACTTAAGGTAGTCACAGGCCCTGGTCTTTTTCCCCCCACTTTCATTGCTACCCATGACCTTCATCATCAGGGTAGAGCAAATGGCTCAGGAATAAAGTTGGAAAACCTTGACTAGCGGATTCAAAGTCCACTGAAACTCAATCCGTATGCAAATATATTTCTCTGACAAGAAGGTTATTCTTACAAAAAAAATCTCTTTCTACTGAGAAATTATGTCTTGTACTATTTAAATTCATCTTAAAATAAAAATTATCCATGTTATTCAATAAATGTTCTTTAAAGGGCCTCATCAAAGAATTCATGCTTTAGACATATGCATTTCTCAATTTAACTATAAAGTACTCTTTGGGAAAAATATTCTATTTAGATTATACTTCACTTTGAATCTGAAGGGCTCTCATGATTTCTGAGACTAAAAATTAAAGGCCAATAGCAAGACCATAATCACTTTTTAATAGTTCTCCCTCCTCATAGACAAAAGTGACCTTCTTAGATCAAAACTCCAGACCTTAGAGAAAGATCAAAGCGATGAATTTCCTGTTTTAAATGTCAAATTCAGAATATCTCCATCTCCTACAGACTTAGCAACCCAGGAGAGGAAGAATTTAAAATACCTGAAATTCTTTCAATTGACTCCTGGATGGATCACGTGTACAAATTATTTTGCTTTAACGACTTCGATGGCTGAAAGTAAATGGTCATGCCCCACTCAGTAAGGAAAACTAATGAGAATTTTTATTAAAATGCCAAGTCCCATTTTTAGAGCTGTGTGGGAGGAACATGTTACACATTCTATTCAGAGGGATCAGCGAAGGTACAAAGTTCGAATAAATGGCTTCTCTGTGTGAAAGGATTAAACAAATCACATGAGTTAATGAAAGCTAACAATCTAGCAAATTTTTAAGTTCTGTTTGTTCAAGAATAAATTATATAGGAGAAGCTCACATCGTGACACGAGGAGCAGGCAGATTGTCTTACGTCATTCTACATGGTGAAAGGAAGACCCAAAAAGGCCAAAATCTGACTCTGGCCCTCCTAGGGGGGATTGCCTAGTTCGGGCACTCAATACCATCCAGTCACTCTGGGCCTTCCGGAAAAGTAAACTCTTGTCTGCATAACATGGTTCCTGTCACAAGAATTTAAACATAATTTCTTCTGTTGTTGGAAGGGTCTTCTCTCAGCATTATTAAAGCTTTAAATGTGAGGTTAGCAATAAAAACTAATTGGTGCTTTCCGTTTACTAGTTTAGTCCTGTTAAGTTTTTGTTTAGTACGTTGCTTTTTAAAATAATTGAACAGACCAGCACTTTCCAAATTCAAATTAGCAACAGGAAAAAAAAGATGAAAACGCTCTGGAAAAACTAAAATATGCAGTTTAGAGCAAATTCTAATGCAATTTTAAAACCGACGTGTCAAAACAATCGGTATAAATGTCTAAATGCTGGCGGTTTGGAACATCCATGGGAAATCTGAGCGTCTACAACAGAACACTGTCGGCCTCAAGCATGGCTCTGGTATTTGTAAGGCCCTTTCTGCACATGATATAAGAAGGGAATAATACATGGGCCTTTGGAGAATTCTCTGGGATTCACACCAGCTGACATCATTCATTCTTTTTTTAAAATATATTTTTATTGAATTCAGAAAGAGAGGGAGAAAGAAACACCAATGATGAGAGTGAACTATTCATCGGCTGCCTCCTGCAAGCCCTCTGCTGGGGATCAAGCCCATAACTTGGGCATGTGCTTGAACCTGGGACCCTTCAGGCCGATGCCCTACCCACCGACCCAAAACGGCTGGGACCCGCTCATATTTACAACCATCCCTCTAATGATGCAACCTGAGCCAGTATTTTTTTTTTTTTAAATCCCATTAACAGAAACTTCAGGTTCTCTGACAAGGAATGACATGTGATGCAGAGCAGTCTTCCCCATGCACTCACCGGATGGGGTTGGGAGGAGGAGGGGGGAGCGGCGGTGGAGGCGGAGGCGGTGGGGGCACTGAATTCTCCGACTGGTTCACCCGCTTCTGGAGCTCATCCACTGCACAGAGAGCACATGGACAGAAAAGCGGGAAATAAGCAACTTAGCACCAAAACGAACAGAACCGCTCCCCAAATCGAGTTCTTTCTCATGAAGGCAAGTGAGAGAATTCAACATGAAACTGCAGAATCTTTTCACACCTTTCACCACCCAGCCTGCTAGCACTAATGCAAGAGGCCCTCCGTGGGGTACAAGAAAGCGTTACCTTCTATTCGCTGCTCACACAACCAGGGAAAAGACAAGGTTCAAGGCGACGGCTGGGTGGGCGGGAAGGACTGAGTAGGCTGAAGAAGTATTTGTTAATGATGAAACACACCACTCCAACACTAGGAAACTGTTAATACTTGACTTTTAAAACGCACAGGCCACGAGTTAATTTTAAAGGTGACATTTAGTACTGAATTTTAATAGCATGCTTTCCTCCTCCACTCAGTTTCCTTCAAGAACTAACTGCCCGTCTTCGTGTTCTTGGTGTTAACCAGACTCACACTCAGAAACTGGTTGCTTTTCTGAAGAGCATTCTGGGAATACAATGTCTTCATTCAGTTCAGCCAAGTCACTAAGGAAACAGGCGTTTACTAAGCACCAACCATGTACGAGGGGTACTGGTACTGCCCCAGACACCGTTCCTGACTTCAAGGAGCAGAACTGAAATTTCCATCACGGATGCCAACACCTCTGATGGGGGCTCTAAGGGATCTAGGTGCCGAGTACTGTGCACTCTCAGGAAGAGCTGTGTCCACAGCCATTCCACCTGCCACACGGACTGGACCCCCGATGGCATGTCCACCTGTTTTTACTCGCAACACTTAAAGCAGCAGCGAGGGCCAAGCTCCCCCACCCCCTGACTCTTCTACCTATTCCATATGTGTGTGACTGTCTCTCCAAAGGGAATCTGAGTTCCTCAGGGAAAAGGGCATGGTTTCTTCTCTTCTAGATTTCTTTCTTTTTTTAAAATATATTTGTATTGATTTCAAAGAAGGGAGAAGGAGAGAGAGCTAGAAACATCAATGATGAGAGGGAATCATTGATCGGCTGCTTCCTGCACGCCCCCCACTAGGGATTATGCCCCAACCGGGAATGGAACTGTCACCTCCTGGTTCCTAGGTCAATGCTCACCCACTGAGCCACCAGCGGGCTCTTCTCTATTTCTTACAGTGCCCTCGGGCATGCCTGGGTACACACAGCAGAAACTAGAACATGTTCAAAACTGAATGTCAAATCTCTCTGTCTGCCCCGCCTCATCATTATAATAAAAACAGGTGGCTTTCTACCACAGGCTGCTCTGATAGTCACTAAAAAGAATGGACCAGTTCTTAATGTTAGATCAATTTTAAAAAATAAACTGTCATGTTCATCGTGGATTACAAAGCATTGAATATTGCTTTAAAGGAAGAAAGCCAACTTAGTTCTTCTGGACAGACTACAAAATTCTGGTATGAAATTAACCCAAAATATCTGAAGTGAATATTGAAACTGTTATAAAGGGAACGACCTGCCTCCTTAAATTACCCACCTTCCAGCGAAACTTACTACTTATCCCTGTGCCGTAATCCAACTCACACATTCCTGTTCCGCTTTCGAGAACTGAATGAATAAATCCTTTTGATTTCAGTATCCCCTGGTGTTTTAAAAGTTTTCCATTTAATACATATATTGCTGCCCATTTTATTGTTAGGTGTGATATCGTAAGTATTATTTCAAGGGTATAATTAGACACCAAAGATGAAGGTGGTATGAATCTAAAAAGTTTAATTCTTTTTTAAAATGTACCCTGAAAATGTATTCATAAAATGAATAAAGTAAGCACTCAATGAACACTCGTAGTGAAGCCCCGAGAAATGCTGGAATTTGCGCCTTCCCATGTTCATGGTATCTTTGTTCTTAATTCTGCGTGATGCTCACAGCATCTTTGAGTCCGAGAAGAAGTCTAAATATTTGTGAATCATTTAATTACAAAGGCCATTCCACTACTGAATAGCAATACTTAGAAAGAAGGGAATGTAAAGGGGAGTCTTAGTGTTTTCACAGCATTCAGTAAACGTTCCGGGCCAACTCTATGCCAGGTTTTGTACTGGGCCTGAGAGATTCACAGATTGACAATAGGACATAGTAGCCTACTCCACGCGTTTACCGGAATGCTTTAAATTTCTGGCTTTCTCCTCAGAATTCTGATACTTCAGCTCCAGTTCTTTTTTATCTTCTTCCAGCAGCTCCAGTTGCTGTTTGAGGTTGTGTATCTCTTTGTGGAGTGCTTCATTTTCCACTTGTTCTTCTAATTCTTTGACCTACAAGTTATAAACAGACTTTTATGGAGCGTTAGTTTCTTCTGTGTCTAGGAAAATACAGGGAAAAATAAATGTTTCCCATTTACTTTGCAAATTCACAGCAAAGAGATTCCAATTCACCTTAAAAACTATAAAAATCCTGGGACATAGATAACGCTTAAAATCATTATTGACTATTTGATTCAATATGAATTTACCGAATACCTATATCCCAGAGAATTTAATATGTAATGTTTGAGTCAAAAAATTTCATTTGAAACAGATGAATACATTCATACCCATTTTAAAGAACCCCTAGGAGCACAATTTGGTAACAAGCATCAAAAACCTTAAAAGAAGGAGTAGAAAGTGAAGGAGGAGGAGGAGAGAGAAGGGGAGGAGGCAGAAGGGCTCTCTGATTCAGTAATGCTACTTTTAGAATTTGTTTTTTAAAAAAATAATAGGACAAGTGTTCAAATATATTCTCTAAAGTATTCTTTGTAACAGGGAATAATTGGAAATGACCTAAATGTCTGCCAATGTAATTGATTTAGTAAATTCTGGTGTGTGCATTAAATGAAATACTATGCAACCATTTAAAATCACATAACTCGCCCTAACCGGTTTGGCTCAGTGGATAGAGCATCGGCCTGTGGACTGAAGGGTCCCAAGTTCGATTCCGGTTAAGGGCATGTACCTTGGTTGCGGGCACATCCCCAGTGGGGGAGGGGGGGTGTGCAGGAGGCAGCTGATGGATGTTTCTTTCTCATTGATTTTTCTAACTCTCTATCCCTCTCCCTCTCTGTGAAAAATCAATAAAATATATTTTTAAAAAATATAAAAAATAAAATAAAATAAAATCACATAACTCACTATACACTGACATGGTAAGACATATTAATAATTTTTAAAGTAAGGTTATAGAACAGTATGCATGATATGATTCCCTTTAAACTGTATTCATAAAAGTATATATTTACATAAAGTATAGATAATCACCAAGATATGAGATTCTTGGGTCATCTTAATTTTCTTTAACTTTTTCTGTATTTTAAAAATTTGTTTATTAGAAGGAACATGTTATCTTTATAACTGTAAAAACAATACAGCTGGGTTTAAAAATTGCTAGATCTCCAAGTGGACTAACAGACAGGTAAGATATACTTTATAAACCATGTACATGAAATATTATCTAGAATATCTGTATGATGTAGTATTAAGTTTTAGAAGTAATGACTGCTATCATTTCATTCATAACTTTTATCTGATCTTCAGCACTTCTCCCCTTACCCCAACAAGGTACATATATAACAATTTAGTCCCACACCTCAGCTAAAAAAGCATCCTTTTATTCTCTATTTAAAATGGTAATCCTGCATATGGAGACTAAAAAGATTATTTCCCTCCCATCCTCTATGCATATACCAGCATCTCTTATTTTTAAAAAAATATATTTTATTGATTTTTCACAGAGAGGAAGGAAGAGGGATAGAGAGTTAGAAACATCGATGAGAGAGAAACATCGATCAGCTGCCTCCTGCACCCCCCCCCCCCCGGGGATATGCTCGCAACCAAGGTACATGCCCTTGACTGGAATTGAACTTGGGACCCTCCAGTCCGCAGGCCAACACTCTATCCATTGAGCCAAACCGGTCAAGGCATC
Organism: Murina feae; assembly: GCA_004026665.1. Taxonomy (NCBI): domain Eukaryota; kingdom Metazoa; phylum Chordata; class Mammalia; order Chiroptera; family Vespertilionidae; genus Murina; species Murina feae. Next base: position 69,043 of record PVJC01001588.1, read on the forward strand.
CTATTTTTTAATATATTTCTTTTTATTGATTTCAGAGAGGAAGGGAGAGAGAGAGAAACATCAATGATGAGAGAGAATCCCTGATTGACTACCTCATGCATGGCCCCTAGCGGGGATCAAGCCCACAGCCTAGGCATGTGCCCTTGGCCGGAATCGAACATGGGACCCTTTAGTCGGCAGAGCCACTGAGCCAAACCAGCGAGGGCCCAGCATCTCTTACGGGGGGTGGAGGAGAGGAGGGTGGTAGGGAAAGGGGGCGGGAATCAACTCTACCTCATGTCCAACCTTTTAAAATCTTCAGAAATTTTCAAGGATACATATCAATATTGTTCCTTAAAGAGACTTTGACAAATGATCATGAACAACAGCTAACGGCCTTTCCTTCACAAACTAGGTACACTGCACGCAGTCTAAATATTGACATAATTTTTCTGAAGTGGTTTCTTTCACTTGAAAGCCATTGTTCTAGCTCTTGGTCTCCCCCCTCTTCCGCCCGTCCTTACCTGCCACCCCTTACCTGCCACGCTGACTAACCTTGCTGCCCAGCACACCCAGGTAGGTGGTGCTACCTGGAACGGCTCCACTCAAACAAATAGAAAAGACCACTTAGGGAGTCTTTAAACAGACACATTTGTGCAAGTTTACAAAATCAGAAATTTTCTCCAAGCAAACCATTACTACCAACAAGGGCTTTTCCTCCCTCTTTGAGTAAAACGTATTTTACACCCCCACAGGCTCTTGGAGACGAATATAATATTCTCCAGGTGCACATGGTCTCCCCAAGACACAATCAAAGGGTGCGTGAGATGCGTGATCCAAGCTCTTCTCAAGTTGTATCTCTTTTCCTCCCTTCTTCTGTCCTATGGGACAGTTTAAAGTCTACAATAATGCACTATACATTTTTATTGGCCAGTAAATTAAATTCGTTTGGTAGTTGTTATTTTTCTAAAGATAAAAAAGACAGACTGAATAACTTAGGAAGGCAAAATGTGGAACTCTTAAGCGACCAGACCAACTCTTCTCATTTTAAGTGTGTCTGCGTGTGTGTCTGTGTGTCTCTGTGTATATGTGTGTGTTTGTGTGTCTGTGTATGTCTGTGTGTGTCTCTGTGTGTGTGTGTCTGTGTGTGTGTGTGTTAAGACTCCAGAAGAAAATCTGTACCTTTTGTTGATGCTGAATCCTCTCTTCCTCAAGGAGCTGGGTGAGTTTTGCATTTTCGTCTAACGCTTTCAAAAGCTGTTGGTCGGGAGCAGAGCTCTGTAGCAGCAAGTGGCTTTGTCTCTTTAGCTTGTTTTGTTCAATGAACATCTGCAGAAGTTAATTATGAACATGTATATACCAGTCAGTCTCACATATCTCAACAGAAACTTGAGCAAAAGGAAAGTGATGGAGTTTTTATCAAAATTTTCTGAATGCTACACAGAATAATGGTTTTAGAAATAAAGGTTTGCCATGATTTCATTCATAACTTTTATACAATCTTCAGGACCTTTACCCTTGCCCCAACAAAGTACAATAACTGAGCCATACATATCCATTTTTAATATTGTATTATGGCTTTAAAATCCATTAATACTAACAGTACTATTAGTATTACTGGAACAGAGGCTGTTAGCTGATTCTTCTAGACTAAGGAGGCTCAAATCCCTGATGCATCACCATCTTGACATGGAATTGCTGTATCCAAAATGGATGGTCACATTTTTGTCTTTTATTTATCATCATTTTTAAATATATTTTTATGGATTTCAGAGACAGAGGAAGAGATAGAAACTTCAATGATGAGAGAGAATCATTGATGGGCTGCCTCCTGCACGCCCCCTACTGGGGATGGAGCCTGCAACCCAGACTTGTGCCCTTGATCAGAACTGAACCCAGAACCTTCAGTCCGCAGGCCAACACTCTATCCACTGAGCCAAACCAGCTAGGGCACATTTTTGTTTGTTTTTTAAATGGAAAAGTAGGAGTAGGAGTGAGGAAACATTTTTCACTTTACACATTTGAGAATTGTTTGTATTTTTTATAAGGCACATATGTATCTATTCCTTTTGTAATTAAACATATAAAGCAAGTGAACTTTAAAATTGCATTTCTAAGTCTCTAGACAGTAGGCTGCCAAGGGCAGAGATCCTATTTGCCTTCTTCACCATTATATTCCCATTGTCGGCAGTGTCTGGTTTAATAAAATGTTTGCTGACTGCACAAAGCACAAAATGCAGGACAGCAGTACATCTCATTAAACTAAGTCATGTAATCTTTTAGCAGCAGTTATCTGTTTAAAACCTGAGAACTTGTAAACCATTTAAAAGAGAAGATATACTGGTTCTAATCTAGCTTTATCTTAAAAAATAGTTCTCTTCTCACTATTGTGCAGATCAAATCCAGATGCTGCAGAATCACTGAGCACCATTGCATATACCGTTTTTTCTGGCGTATAAGACGACTGGGCGTATAAGACAACCCCCAACTCTTGAGAAGATCTTCCTGGGTTAAAGAGTCCGGAGACCGTATGCCGCACAAAAAGGAGCCGACTAGAGACACTTGCGATCTCCGTCCGGCTCCAATGACGACCCCCGACTTTTGAGAAGATTTTCCTGGGTTAAAAAGTCATCTTATGCGCTGGAAAATAATGGTATTCATGCTAGGGTGACGTAAGTGCCATGGCTCTCCATGGCCCTCCTCAAACATCTGTCTCCTCACTCTGGAATGGCAGAACCCATTCATTTTCATGTCCTTAGTGGAATCTTGCTTCTCTCATCTATCCTCTCTGCTACTGCATGGCCTTCGTGTTTTCTTTGAGCTGCTTTGTATTCTACAATCACTCTACAATGTCTCTCAAAGTAAGACCCTGGCACTCAGATCAAAATCAGCCAACATTTTCAGTGTCGAAATGGAGGCATCTTCATGTTAGCTCTACACTCCCTCCTCCTCGACTGTTTATTTGGTTCCATTATTTCTATTGCTACAGCTTTCTCCAAAGGGTTCTGACACACTCCAATTCTCTTCCCTTTCTTCCAAGGAATAAGAGAGCATTATTTACTCACCTTTCATTAAATTCTCTGGATAAAATGAGTCATAATATTTCAAATCAAATCTTCTTGGGCTAAACCTGGCATAGAGTTCATGGCTAGCCCAGCTAACATTCAAGCACATAATCCGATTTTCAAATGTCATCGCATAACCCCATGCTCCATCTTTTTTCTCCGCTACGGACACTTACACCTAAGAGTGTTTTACATTTCCTTGGCAGCTTTCCTTCAACCTACAGTACATACACAGTTTCAAAAAGGTTTCTCCATGAAGGAACTCTCATGCAGATCAGCTCTCCATCCTGAGTTGTTAGGGTTCAGCCAACTGGTACCTCATCTTTTCCCTGGAAACCAGTCCCAGAGCCACAGGATACCAAAGGGCTACCTGGCAACAAAGGGTAAGCCGAACACGAGAAGCTCAAAGCTTATCTCTAACATGAGAGGAACTTCATTGCTCTGGTGAAAGGCTGAGACAATGGATGTACAACATGGCAATGTTCCACAGCAGGGAGAGGAATCAACGCGCACAAGGAGAGCACTGGCGAGCCGCCATGGTACTGCTACTTGAGATGGCATACGGAGAGGTAACCTAGAGAGGTAACCTAGATGCATAGGGTTATTTGAAACTTACACGAGTCCTCAAGCTGGACCTTCCATCACAAGTTACAAGTGTCCCTAAATGTAATGTCTGTCCTCTACATAGCATGTTATTTTTTTTTTTTTTTTTTTTGCTGAATTCTCACCTGGGGATATTTTTCCATTGATTTTTAGGGAGAGTGGAAGAGAGAGAGGAACATCAATGTGAGAGAAACACATCGATTGGTTGCCTCCTGCACGAGCCCTGACCAGGGCCTGGGCTGGGGAGGAGCCTGCAACCAAAGTACATGCCCTTGACTGGAATTGAACCTGGGACCCTTTGGTCCACAGGCCGAAGCTCTATCCACTGAGCCAAACCAACCTGGGCCCTCTAGGTAGCATTTTGGAGTTTACACAATGCCTTTGAAGAATCATGCCATCTAAAATCCACTTGGTTATCCGGGTATCATCAGATAATCCACTTGGTTATCTGTGGTGAAAGTGAAGCTAAAGGGTTGCTTTAAGGTCATGCAAACTGGTAACTGACTGACATGCCAAAATCTGAACCCAGATCTTCAGATACCAAGTTCAGTGAACTTGAGACGATTCCGTAGCTGCCTCCCTAAATCAGCTGATCCTTCATTCAAAGTAAGCTCTTACTCGACCTAAAAAAATGATTCTGATGTGTCATCTGTAAAGTCCTTTAAGAAATAAAATTTTAAAAACGAGGTCTTACAAGATATTTACCTCTTGTGCAAACGACTCTGCTTTCTTCCGAAGGTCCTTCTCCAGTTCCAAGTTCACCTGCATTTCCTCATACTCTTCTACTGCCAGCATGGACACTTAAGAAGACAAGGAAAGGGAAACAATATGCCACCCAGATGATCAGGAATATGGGTGAAAAACTGTGCTTAAAAGATTCTTTCTTCAGCACGCTCAACCGTTGCTGGTTGGAATATAAAATGATGAAGGCTTTTGGAGAGCAATGTGAATCAAAACCTAAAATTATTCATCCTCTTTGACTCAGCAATTCCACTTTCAGGAATGTATTTATTCTCCTAACTCATGAACACATACGCAGATTTAGTGGGAGGGCTGCTCTCTGCATTGTTGCTGAAAAAAGTAAAAATAATCTAGATGGCCTAGCATGGAAGGTTCATGAAGTCTGATATGTACAAGAAATATTATTCTGCCATCAAAATTATATTGGCTAGGAAGACATTCGTGACATATTAAGGAGTTCATTTTTGTTTTTTAAAAGCCAAGTTCTAAACACACCCACAAGGCATTTCCCAGAAGAGGACGCATATAAAAGGCCTTAAACATGTGGAAAATACTCAGCTTCGTTAGTAACCAGGGAAACGCAAAATAAAAACACAGATACCTTTTCAGACTCACCAAAGAGGCAAATGGCAAAAATGAAAAGCGCATATTGAGTCTGGTGATGATAGAGAACAAATACATGGCTAACAGGAGTGTAAACCTATCGATATACTTAAAAAATAATTTGGCCTTAGGTGGTGAAATAAAGATGAAATTTTACATTTGTCCTATATCTTGCTAAAACTCTTAGACATGTGCACCAGGAGACATGTATAAAAACTGTCATAACAGCATGACTTGGAATAGTAAAATACTGAAGAAAAAACCCTCCAATAGCTACCAATAGGATAGTGGATAAATGAATCCTGGTGTAGACTCTGAATGAAATACACACCACAGCAGAGCCCGTCACCATAGGCGAACCTCACAAACACAAAGCTGAAGACGTACATGGGCAAAAATATGCCATTTTATAAAGTTCAAAACATGTAAAATTAAACAGCATGCTGTCTGGGGACACATACATATTTGGCAAAACTATAAGTAAAAGAAATGATAAAAACCCAAGGGAGAAGACTGAGTAGAGAAGGCTGTTCTGGGGCTCGTAAGGTACTAACGGGTAAATAGAAACTTCCTTTGCTGGTATTTTGTCTTCCACGGATGTTATAAATACATTGAATAATTTAATGGATATACAGGCTTTTTCAGATGGGAAGAATATACACTAAAATGTTAACAGTGCTTTTCTCTGCACTGGAAAGACTGAGAGATGTCCTCCCCCCCCCCCCCATTTTTCTGTATGAATCTATAACTTTCCACCAAAATAAAAGTACATGAGCTAAATAAAAAGAAAGATAGACCTAAGTTATGTTAAAGTGGCCTCCATGCTCACAAGGAAGAGAGAGAGAACGCCTGGGGTCCACTGGGGCCCAGCGGCAGAGGTGGCTTTCAAGTCACAATCTTCCAAGGGAAGAGCATGTGAAGGAAAAGCGAAGCAAGGACCCTTTATGACCTTCTGCGCTCTGTTCTGTGAAATGACAGAGACCAGACAGGGGAGTGGCGAAGCCATTGCGCGACACAGATATCGCTCCGGTCTCTCCACCTGCTTGTGGTGAAGCCCTTTTGATCCTGAGCCCAGTCCGAGCCGCACAATCTTTTCAAAGGCTCCCCTAATGGCTGCTTTCAAACACTGTTCCGCCGGGGCACTCAGTCCTAACTGACTAAGGACCGGTTTGCTGTGTAATGACATAGAATTTCCAACGCCAAACTCGTGAATCTACTGCCTACTCGGGGGAAAGACTAACAGTCTTACTCAAGGAAAGCAATAGAAGAGGTGGTTTGGGATGAGAATGACAGGCCCCTGGGTAATTTTCAAACCTATTTAAAAGGGACATTTCGTGAGGAGAACAAAGAAGATTCTACTACAACTATCTGAAGCCCGGGACAGGATAATAGACTCGCTTTTCTGCATCCAGAACACTGTAATAAGAAGTGAATTTCACCTGGTCCTTCTTCCCTGGGTGCTGAAAGCAATGAGTTTGGTTCTAGTCATGTATTTATTATATAATCTCTCTGTCTCTCCCTGGGGAAAAGAAGGGGGGGAGTGCTCCACATGATAAACATTGTGGAACCCTCTTTCTAGCACAATGTATCCTGACTAGAAAGTCTTCTACACTATTTCTATCTTCTGAAAGGTAGGAAGAGCTGAGGCAATGTCACAATGGAGTGCATCTCCCACACACTTAACTACAAGGTTCTTTATTCAAAAATCTCAGGTCATGAATAATGCAAAGATGGAGAACTCCCATGAACAACAGGGGCGACCCCGGGTCTGAAAGATTTGCTTTTAACGCTGCAGCTTCTGAACTCGGAAAGAAGGGTAAAAGAAGAGGACAAAACCATAGTAAGTCCACTCCCTTGGGTTCTGAGTTTCAAAATGAGCGGGCCTTGTGTTTCTTAAGTAAAAGCACTTGTAAATGTCCCAAGACTCAAAAGCGGGGGGTAGAATCGAATCGAAAGAGACTCCTTGATATAAGACAAGACAGGAGAAGATTCTTGCTGCAAGCACCTTTAGGCACAGGTATAAAACAACCTGAAATCTATGCACACACAATTAATTACACATGCACGTGGGGTCACATACCTCTATTGCATTTTTCCAAGACTTTTCTCTGTTCGAGGACTTCGGAATTTAAAGCATCTTTTTCTTGCTTCACTTTATTTACCTAGAAACATGAGATTTGGAGGGGAGAAAGCACCCACAGCTGTCAGACAGGACATATGGCGATGTGTGATACTCAAGTTGCTGTTCAATTTTCTACAAGAAACACTGTAAAGTAGTGAGTGGCCTCACGGCATAGGCTTTTATTGCAGGTCTTCATAGAGCCTCGATGGTAGCTACTTCAGCCAGGATGGACGACTGGCCGGGAATGTATTTACAGATTCCAACTGGCCTTGGCATTGGCATTGGGCCGCAGACAGGGTAGTGCTCTCACTGGCCAGTGTGAATGGTTCATAGTTTTAAAGCAAAAATCCAACTAGAGAGCACTCGGAAAATACATGAATTATTCAGAAAGCCAACGCCCAACGTTGGTATTTATTTTAAATTTTGATGCTATTTGGCTTAAGTAAAACATCCACGAATTTTTGAAATAAAAAAATATTTTCACTGTTGGCTTAAAGAATTGAATACATAGGATAATATTCCCCAAAAAACTTGTGAAATAACTGTTGGCATCTATCAATACGAGAAGAGAATAGACAATTTAAAAAAATGGAAAGCTACATGTAGCGAAGCAGATAAATGTCAGATTCCATTTTGTGGAATTAAAAATGCAGGGGTGTGCCTATAGTTTTAAAACACTCCCAAGTGCTAGGGGTTGTAGTACAAATGTCAGTACGCGCATTGCCAAGATACAACAAAAGTTCTGAAGAGTGGCTGTTTGGGGACATGCAACTGAGGAGAGAGCGATGCCACAGGTTCAACACTACTTTCTTTTTTTTCTTTTTTTTTTTATTATTACATAAAGTTTTACAAAGATTAGTACATATATCTCTTTTTCCCCCTGCCCTTCCCCCAGCCTCCCCTACCCCCCAGTGTTTTGTGTCCATTAGTTATGCTTAAATGCATGCACCAAAGTCCCTTGGCTGATCTGTTACCCCCCCCCAATGTTCCTGTCCTTGTTGCTGTATCAACACTACTTTCCTGTTTTCTGTATTAAGCCAGATTGGAGGCACACAGATGTTCCTTATTTCATTTTTAATATTTTTCCAATGTCTGGAACAGTCCTAATAGAACACCTTCTGAAATAGCTTCCAACCCCACCTCTCAGTGGCAGGGAGAGAATCCCCGACAATCGTAACTGAGGAACGGCGTGCATCAGGAGGCGTTTCCTGTCTTTCTCCCATAGTTACACTCACGGGACACACCAACACCGCGGTCCTGAAGGGGCCCCCGCGTCCCCCCGCAGTACTTCAGAGCGTCTCTGAACTGATTTGAGTGTAAGCGTGTTTTTTTTTTTTATTTTGGTCTCAATTAGTAAAGAGTATAACATGGCCACCAGGAATGCTATTTCCCAACTGCCATCGTCCTTCTCCCCGTTCGTTCGTTCAGATGTGTTGCCACAATCCATGAAAGCACCCGGTAGGTGGGCACTGCTTCCCAGCCTCTCTCCCATGATGGCCCTTAAGAAAGCGATAGTGCGTGTCTGGGAACTGAGGTCACTGGAGGAGGCTGCCCGCTGAAGGGGATCAATACCCTGGCCCCCTTGTCAGCCCTTGGAGGGATATCAAGGGTCTAGCTACAGCACATGGATTGGGAAGCTCTGGGCTACAGGATCTGAGAACCATTGACAGACATCAGGTCGAGATTGCAAAGGCAGGACCTTGAAGCCTCGTGCAAAGAAAGGCAGTTGTGTACTCCTGTTCTTGAAGACAACTGACAAGGAAAAAGAAGAAGTTTCTCCAAACCATCCTACCACCTAGCATATGGGCCTGTGTCGGAGGTACATGGGGACAGCCTTCCCCAACGGAGCAAGCCACTCACGGAAGCAGCAGCACACTTCTTCTGCCTTCAACTCAAGACCCCACTCTCACAACTCTGCCTCCTGCAGTGACGTCTGGGGGGCAATAGAGAACACTTAATGCTACTTTCGTGTTTTATTTATTGAGCTAGGTAGTGGGTGTAGGAATGTTCACGGTCTTACTTTCGACACCCTTTGGTATGTGGGGAGCAGATGAGAACTAGTACTTGGCTCACAAGTCAGACATTGGCTTCCAATGGCAATTTTTAACATGGCCGGTCCCCAAACACCTCGAAAACACCAAAGGTCTGGCCTTTCAGGCCCAAGATACACACCTCTTCAATTACTTCCGCAAGTTTGCTCTTGAGGTTTTCCAGTTCGATGGCTAATATCTTCTTTTCCTCCTGAATGGATACAATTTGATCCCGGAGTTCTGCATTTTTAAAGGAGAAAAAAAAAAAAAACAACGAGGGGACATGTATACAAATAAACATATTTTGAAAAGAGGAAATCAATCTTGTCTGAAGAATTAAAAATGCCAGCCCATGGGCAGTGCATGGTCAAGGCCATTTAACAATTAAAAGGAAAAGGAAAAAGCAAAGGATGATGGAAATCTCACTTTCAAGCCCCCCAACACAGCCATGGTTATTAATACCTTTATATCAGGCAAACTCACTGTGTTAAGTGCACCAGATCACGTTTTCTTTGCATTCCAGTAAACCCACATTCAAGAAAAACGATCTGGCATTTCAGAAGCAAAATTGCTTAAGCTTTCGGCAAAATAAATTAAGGCATTGCAGTAACTCCTTTTTTATTTTACAACGGCCATGGACTCGTGTCACAATACTATATAAACAACTGGGCAGTTAATAATTTGGAGATTTTGATTTGAAGAAAAATCCTGATTTTCTGCCAATTTATAGCCCTTAAACATTATTTGACTGACTCAAAATATAACCTATTTGAAAAAGGGTTAATTCTAGTAATTTTCTCTCCAGAGTTGTGGGTGTTTTGTTTCTTAATTTATTTCATATTTGCTAGTACTGGGATTTAATGAAAACTGTGTTACTGGGATGAAAATATTAGTGACTGTAAGTGCACAAGCTTAAAGTTACTTCCTCCACTCAAATGTTAAAAAGACATGTACACGGATTAGCACAGGGTCCTCAAATTTATACCTAGGCTTTGCCACTGAGTTTTGAACTGTTCTTAATTTCTTACCCTCCTTCCAGGACAGTAAGAAATCCACTATGTAGTTATTTGTAAGTTAAATCAAACTTTTTGCACAAACCCAGCTTGAAGGAGTTCTCAGAGACTTATTTCAAAATCACTCTTTCTAATGGCTGGCCACTCCTGAAGGAAGAACAGAGACCACCACACTGTTCAAAACTCAACGAAAAGGAGGATTGTAGATAAAAGAAAATCTTTTAACCTTCCTCTCTCTCTCCTCACCAACATAAGTATTATGTTGACCCAGGTTGAGGAAGTGGAGAGTCAGTTAAAGATGACTTTCTCTAGACAGTCCTCCCTCGGTATCCACAAAAACTGGCTCCAGGACCCTTTCAGAGAGCAAAATCTGCGAACGCCCAACTCCTTTACATAAAATGGCATAGTATTTGCACGCACCCTAAGCACATCCTCCTGTACACTTCAAATGGTCTCTAGATAGAATATCTCATACAATGTAAATGCTATATAAATAGTTCTTATACTGTATCGTTTATGGAAAAAGCTCTGCACATAGTCAGTACAGATGCGACCATCTTAGGTCAAACTACACTGTACCTGTCAGCAACAATACAACATTTCCCCCTAAATATCTTCTATTTGCCGTTGGTTGAATCCACAGATGCGGAACCCACTGATACGGAGGGCTGACTGTACTTTCTTCTTAAACTGCCAGCTGAAGTGTTGCCCACCAAGCTAACAAGCATTGCTTCTGAGGTGTACACTCACCTCAAGTACCCCACTAGTCAGTGAACCAAAATCTGCTTTTCGACATCTTTCACGTACACAACGTATCTATGCGTAAAATAAATGTGCATTTAATACCTGTGTCATGTGACCTTGCCTAACAGCACTCCTTGCTAATCAATAGTTTTCCCATACTGCGTATCGCCTACAGCTCGTTGCCTGAATCCGATGACACGTTCTTTTGAGAGCAGAGACTAAGCAATTTGGGGAGGAATCTTCCCCAAGGATTCCAACAGGGAACCACAACCAGGAGCTGTTGACTACAGGTATTTTTATTCCCTCTTTCACTGCATTGTAATTTCACCAAAAATATCTTAACATATAGTCCATACTCTGAAGAAGTTTATAGACTAACTGGGCTGTTTGTCAAGACAATGCTTTTAAAGGGGCCTAGTTCCAAACAAGAAAGCAACTCATGAAACACAAAGGGGATAGCCTATCTTGACTTTCAACCACGCTCCACGTCAGGGCACTTAAATCAGCATTTTCTCAAGGTAAAAACCAGTATTTCTTAAAGTTCTCATGCGATTCCAACGTGCAACCGGGGGTGAGAAACATCAAAAACAAGCTCAACAACCAAGCCCCGGGTCCCACCTTTGATCTGCTTCTGGCACTGCGCGGAGACACACGGCTCAGCAGCAGCCTCTGGGTCCGCAGTGGGTTCTTCATCATCAATGTTGATCTCTTCAGTTATCACATCTGGCCCCAGCTTGGCCATGTATAACATGCTGATTCTTTTTAACGTCTTGTTTTCTTTATTTAGCTAAAGGCAAAATGCAAAAACAGTTATTTGAACAGCAGTCAAATGAGTGTCCTGGGTTTCTAAACAACAGACAAGTGAAGGGCACTTCTGTCTTACATACTCATCAACATTCACAGCAGGAAATAACCACTGGAAGGCTCATGAAATAAGGCTTTTATTTACACTTTTAACGTTAAAGTTATTACTTTAAGTAAAAGACCTGATGCCTGGGTTACGGCCAGCAGCATGTGAGAATGCTAGTTATCACTGATAAGAAATATAAGAGGAATTAAGATCCAACAGCAGCAAAGACCCAGCCCACTATCAGTTTGGCTGTCTTAAATAAGGCCCTTAATTTCAAGCAAATGTTTTCTTTGTTGCTGTGCTGTGAACACTTTTTAAAGGTCTGTTTACCCAGCATTCCCCTTTCTGGCACTGCCACTCTTCTTCACTGTTCCACGTGATTCCCATGGGAACAGCCTCAGTCCCCAAAACACATCCCATCTCTTTGGCCATTGCTACTTAGACCGGGGATTAGGCACAGGACTCAGGCTTGGTCAGCTGGACCCCTTCTCTAGAAATCTGGAGGCTGGATCAGAGAGATGAGCGTCTTTCCATACACCTGGATATACAGAAGCTATTCATGACCACATCCCACTACTGGATCGAGGAAGAGGGGAAGGCGGTCTGTATGTAGCAAAGCCAAAAATGGAGCTGATGTGCAGAGAGAGGCAGAGAAAAGCAATGGAGGTAGGGTTTCCCGCATGGCGCCAGCCCATTCCCGAACTGCGTCTAGCACACAGAATGGGTGGGATTCTCCAATCCCTCTGTAACAAACCCCTGCCTTTTTCTTCTCTTGCTTAATTAATCCAATTCAAGATGTGTTTCTATCTGTACAGAGTTCTAACGATACACAATGAAAGGAAGTTCAAGATAGGTTTCCATTATCCCTATAAAAAAGATTTCGAATTCAGAGAAAAGGAATCTTAATTCATTGAGGTATATTATTCCTTAATGTATTAATGAGTTGTTTTTTAGTGTTACTGACTCAACTATCATTACCTTCTTTAGCTCATGTGTTTGTGTGCATATAAAATGTTAGTACAATGCACACACGAAGAGTAGCTGTGGTCCAAAGTCCACAGGAGGAAAACATGGTGTTGCTGATGTTTTCTCTTCTTAAGACTAAAAAATAATCTTCTCTTACTTAAGTACATGAAAGTATGGACAAGATTGATTTTTCTAGTTAAAATGTAAGACAGAAATGCAAACATATTTCATTTAGTAAGGGCTATTAATCATCAAGACGTATTCTGAATTAATAATTGACATTGAAAAGAAATACAGAAACATTATTCACTGGAAAGCACACTGCCCTTCCCTACTATGTACCTTACACCAGAATAAGATGTTTAGTCTGGTACTTGTCTGGCTTTGGGCCTTCATTTATGATCATAATTTGAATCCCTCAGGGAATCTCCTAGGAAAGCCCAGCCCATTCCAACTGGGAGATCTAATTCCTCCCCAATAATATTAAATCTACACAGATCTCAAGTGGCTGCTCTATAGCATAAGAGGTGCTTCCTCTCTGGGGAATCAGGAAGAATCTCCTAGAAACGGCTTTGGATGCTTCCATGGATTCTTCCCAGGAAGCCTGGAAAGATCTATTCAGGGAATCGGACACAGCCTTTATTCCCCATCCCCAGCCCACAGCTCCGACTTCTAGATCCCCAGATTACATCAGAGAATCAGGAGGCCCGTGATTTCCCAACGCCTCTTCCTGAAAATGGAAAATTCAAGTCAACACTGTTGGAGTGGAGATGGTCTTCAAGCCATGAACGCTATAGCATACCTAACTCTAGAAGCTCAAAGGTCCTGGTCAATTCTCAAGCAAAGCATTTTTTTTTTCCTTTCTGAATGTTAGAAAAAAATAACAATTGAAGGAAAAATTGGTGGGGGGGGGGGGGGGAGGGACTCTCGAAAATTAATTTGTAATTCTGCATCCTAACATTTAAACAAATGGTCCCAAACTCTCCACACCAGAATCTCTAGAGCTTTTTAAAAGTCCCAATGCACAGGCCCTCACCAGACCGAACTCTCTGGTGTGGCCCAGCAGAGCTTCCCAGGTGGCTCCAGTGCACATCAATACTGAGAATCATGGATGCAGAGTAATGCAATGCTTTACCATACATTTCTATAAAATCAGCACAGCAGAGCGAAGAACCAGCTCTACAAATTGCCTCTGCTTCCCCAATTCCCTAATAGTTCAGTGTCAGTTTTCTCATCAGAAAACTAAGGATAAAAACCATCTCTATCTTATAACATGAAGATTAAATATGAAATGTTACATATATTTAATGCAGTAGCTGACATAGTAAAAATTCAGCAAGTGTTAGCTACTAGTAATAAGAGAGGTGTAGCTAGTGCTAATTTTCCTTTGGAAACCTTTTATCAGCTAGTTTTCATCAACCAAGGAATTTATCTATACATTTTTTTCCTCCTCCAGGATTGTCATGAAAAAAAAAATAAAGAAAATACTAAGTTTTGCCAATTGGTCTCAATACATTACTTCCCAGGCCACCATCACAATACTATTTAACAGCCTGATAAACATTCTGCCCTTAGAAGAGTTTCGTGGCTCGGCCAAAGTGGTTCAGTGGTTGAGCCCTGACCCATGAACCAAGAGGTCACCAGTTCAATTCCCGGTCAGGGCACATGCCCAGGCTGTGGGTTCAATCCCCAGCAGGGAGCATGCAGGAGGCAGCCCATCAATGATGTTTCTCTCTCATCAGTGTTTCTAGCTATTTCTCTCCCTCCCTCTCTCTCTAAAAATCAATAAAAACATTTAAAAAAGTGAAAAAAGAGTTTAATGCTGCTATCAAACCAGGCACCCCAGACCACCGTGCCTGGGCCACACCCCTTAGAATCAGTGTGTCTGTGGTACTCTTAAAGAACTTAACCCTGTTCTAACCTGACACTTAGGACAAGATAACTGTAGCTCACGGAGGTGAATTCTCTTGTTCAAGGTCACCTGTCAAGTTAAAAAGGTGGGAGGAGATAAAATAATTTTTAAAATTATTATATGGATCAAGTGCATCATGAAAGAAAGAATAGTCTACACCATTCTCATTGCAGAACTAACTCTAGTTCATCCTGTCATTTAAGACAAGACAGCAGTATGGGAAACCCCATTAGCTTGCCCACAATCACATGTGACTAACATGACATAACCAGGAATAACACCTGTGTCTACTGCCTCCCAAACCACTGATTTCCATCAACTCTGCCCGTCCTGCGAGGTAGTGGCTGTTCTCCCTTTGGGTGTTCTATTGCAACAGGAACACTTGTTAATAACTAGAAAAAATACAGAGACCATCCTGAGAGCATTTAGTATGCTCCCAATATACCAGGATTTCCCCTGCTTGTTTCAAAAGAAGAAATAGAGAAAATGGAGAGAGAGTCCACATAGTATTATGGACCAGTGCACCCCAGTGATGGGCAGGAGAGTGGAGATGACGTGAGAGCACCCACATTCTCACTGGTTTTGAAGTGATGGCCTATAACACTGTGTGTTCTTCAGACAAATAACAGAAGAGAAGCTACATACACATATTCATATTCTTAGTTAGGTTCTGAATGCATAGCTTATGAATTCTAATGTAGTGTCATTATGCGAACAATTAAGCAAATACCTCTAGCAAGCATACTGTTAATGCATACACGTTAGATAGACACATAGACACATAGATCTGTACAATTTCAGCCACATGAAAAGGCATACTTTAGAGGAAGGTGACAGGGGAAAAGGGAAGAATCGCAGCCGGCATTACTAATGAAATTTGGGTGAAAATTGCTATAGTCCATTTTCTGATGAAATGGTTCAGATGCCTTTTACGCAACCCAAAACACATAAGACAGAGATGAAAACATTCTTTAATAATAATGTACTTCTGATGAGGCAGAACATAGAAAATTACACACTTGGTAAATTCATCAGCTAGAAGCAATCAGCAGAGCACTGGGGGTCACCTTCTGCATGCCCTCGCTTTGCTTTCACAAATAATCACCTGAAACGCAAGGCTGGAGGCTGACTTTTTCATCTGGTTCCAACACGAAACACTCACTGCTCTTTTATGTCACACCGGCTTAGTTTGAAATTTGGTGAGCATTTTAACCAAATGCATAGACATTCGGAAAGTCCAGTTCAACAAATTACTCCGGGACTTCTTTTCATAGGCAAAAAGCACAAATGCTGAAATAAACACACACACACACACACACACACACACGCACAAATGCCCCTTGTACAATAAAAAGAACCTCAGCAAATATCTCTAGTAAGCATACTGTTAATGCATACAAATTAGATAGATACATAGGTTTGTAGAATTTAGTCACATTAAAAGAAATACTTAGAGGAAGGTGATGGGGGGGAAGGTAATGAAGACAGATATTTACATAATCGTATTTCAGGATTCTGAGACTTTATAGCACTTTCCTCAACAGTAGAGTTGACAGACTGAAAAACTAAAAAAGCAACAACAACAAAAAGACAGAACCCACTGTGTAGAAAAGCAAGTAGAAATGTGAAGACTCAGGTAGCATTTCTTTCATTAGAAGTCTCACCTTTGTTGCCAAGGCTTCAGCACTTTCTCGACAAGTCTTCTCTATTTCAAGATGGTTCTGCATAAAATTAACTTCCTCTATAACCATGTGAGAAACTAGGAATGAGGGGAAAAAAAAGTCTCAGCATTCAGAGATTAGTCAGCTATTCCAGAAGCCCACGCATCTTGTCCCATGATTAAGAATACTTCAATTCTTTCGCTGGCCAGACCTTTAGGGATGGTGAGGAAAAGTGTTTAACATGCTGCCCTGGTTACATCGGAGCTGATATTTGAATACAGAAAGAAAAAAGAACGCAACAAAGAACTTTTATTGCTATTAGACACATTTTAAGAAACTATTTAGGGTAATTTTTTAAGTGTCTATTTTCTCTGTAGCTGTATGTGTAACCGCTAATTTAAGCAAAAGATCCTTTCACACATAAATAGTGACCAACATGATTTATTTTTCTAAGCAGGATATACAGTGGGACCTAATAAGGAAGATTAGCTAAAGAGAAATTTTTAAAACTTACATCTTGAGTTGATCCCATACCTGTAATAATAATGTGGCAGTTTACCTAAGGTGAGTTTTGCTACAGTCTTGATTAGTGACCCAGTGGGATTCACTATTATTTCATAAACTCCAGGATAGAGAAATATATAGCAACAAGATTTTTGTACTATACAACGATGAAAATAGATGCTAATGAGTTGCATCCCAGACTGTCAGGAAGATTTAAAAAAATAAATTTCACTTGTTATTTTACCACTGCTTGAAAAATATTCCTTTTCAGATATTTTTTGGTAGCTGGTTTATATACTTTGAGATTTAAAGGTACAAAGTAGCCCAAGCCAGTTTGGCTCGGTGGATAGAGTGTCGGCCTGCAGACTGAAGGGTCCCAGGTTTGATTCTGGTAAAAGGCATGTACCTTGGTTGCAGGCACATCCCAGTGGGAGGTGTACAGGATGCAGCTGATCGATGTTTCTCTCTCATCGATGTTTCTAACTCTCTATCCCTCTCCCTGCCTCTCTGTAAAAAAAATCAATAAAATTTATTTTAAAAATAATAATAAAAAAATAAAGGTACAAAGTAACCTAGAACTTGAAAAGTATACTTTGAAGAACAAGAAAAATGCCAATTCCTTTCACCCATATTTCTAGTTAAAAGAAAATGCTCGGCATCTCAAAGTTACTTAACTACATAGACATGTAAACTTACTGACGTTTGTTTGGCTTAACAAAAGGAAAATGAAGGATACCCAAACGTGAAACCCAACAAAGTTAGGCGTAAAGCGCTGAGCTCACGTAACACCGAGAGAGATTACTTTTGCTTCATTTAAGCTTCATTAACCTGTAATTATGATTAAACTCAGGGGGGGGGATTTCTCTCCAAATTAAAAAAAAAAAAATGTATGACTCCCTAAGTCTGCCCGAAGTTCTTATTATGTTAATATTCAAATTCATAAAGCAGCACTAAATGGCCAGAAACATCTCTAACCTTGACATTTTTTTTCCGGGGTAATAATAATCTGCGGCAAATGCAGGCCAACCAAAAACCACTTAACTAATTAGTAGTTGCAGTCAGCGAGAAAAACATGAATCAACACTGTTATTACAAGTGGCACATTTGAGTGGCATCTAATTATGACTTGATGAGCACGATACTTGCATTATCAACATTACTACCGCATCCCATCAGGGCCTAAAAGCTGCTGATGGCATTGACTTCGAGAAACTCCCACCCCATGGTACGGCAGCACCCGACAATCGGCATGGCAGGGGCCCCCCTCACTAAATGACACGTTAAGTGTAATTACTGGTAGACATTGTAAATAAACAGGATTGGAAGTGAAAATGGTACCGAGTGCATAAGACACAATCTGACACATTGGAAGTGGCAGCCTTAATTGAGAGTTTCTTTGACTGCTCAAGATCATTTCAACTGCATTTCTCCGGCGACAGTGATTATAACTGTGGAGACAGACGGCATAATGGTATCAGCACTGCTGACAGAGCAGTGAATTAAATTGTATCTGCTGTTGTGTGAAAGCCTTGATGAGAGGTACAGATGCCTTAGTGGTCTTATCATTATAACACAATGGTCATGTTGTCATCAACCTTTCTGGCTCCAATTGAAAAGAAATGATTGTGTGTTGAAGCTCCCCCCCACTCCCCCCTCCACACCACCCCCTCCTCCTCTTCTATCTCTTGTTCTGAATAGAACCAATTTTCAGAGAGCTATGAAATCACGCAATAGGTCCTAAAATGCAGCTGCTTGGCATACAAACGGCTCCCCATTAAACTGGAATCACACACAATATGTGTTTATGCCAGAAGAACAAATAGAAGCTGAACACAGACCAAGTTTATTCAGACACACAAAGCCCATGTAGCTCTTCATCAATATAATTGCCTTTTATATTGTAGTTTAAATAATGGGCTCTATTATTTCCTTAAAATCCTAATATTCCTGGCACTTTATCACTATATTTACAAGGTAGGTTCTTCAAAAAATGTAGAGGGAAGAGAAAAGAAACCTATACAATTTTTTTTTTACAACATCAAATATTACTTTGAATTTGTAGCCTTAACTACTTGACATCTTCTGCCACAATCTGGTATTTCCACTATCATAACAAAAACATAAACACTCTGCATGTTTCATAGGAATTTGGATTTTTATTCAATAACATTCTTGCTCCTGGGAAGAGTAAGAAAAATTATTCCACAGTCATAAGGTTTAGGCCCAGCAAAAAGAAATAACAACACGTATTTTCTAAACATTTTGTAAAAAGCTTCCCTGTAATTTAACTTGATAAACTTAGTGAGGGAGCACTAGCCTACATTCTCTCCAGTTCTGCTATGGAATACTCCATCATGTAGGGTTTTTACTTCTTCTTTTAAGAGGGAACAGCACAAATTAAAAAGTGTGCTTTCATTTTTAGTTTAAAAAACTATCGCAGTGCTAAACTGGTATCAGAGAACCCTTCTTAGCAATTTCCTAGATTCAAAAGGGAGGAAAATATTTCAAAGAGCATTTATACCTTTAAGAAGTAGGACCCTATATCCAAAACCACAAGTCATGTCACATGACACAAAAACTTTTTTTTTAATATACAAATGTATTTGCACCTTTCAGAGGATGTTTTAAAACCCTTTCATTGTTCATTGAATGATCTGCCTATGGTCCTAAATCCAGGCTTATCTCACAGTATCCACAATCCATGACCACTGAACCTAAATCACCTATAATTTGAATGACATGAAGGTTTGAAAAATCAAAAAGGATGAGCTTTAAAATAAAATGACCCTATCACTGCAGCTACGTTTTAAAAATCCTAGTATTTTGGAAATGCTTACTGAAATATTTACAGATAAAAAGATACGATGACCAGACTTAGTTTCAAAATAATCTGAGGTCCATGAGCGTGGGTGAGTGGATGTACAGAGGACAGAAGATTGGCCATGAGTTGGGAACATGTTAGGTACATGATGGTTTATTATACTATTTTCTCACTTTTATATAAGCTTGACATTTTCCATAATAAAAGTTTTTTTAATGGCTCTGAGAACTCAGATGTGTGACCTAAAAATACATCAATTATTGCTTCTATCCAGTTGAGTTGAATTAGCAAAGTTGTCTCTCCTCTTCCATGACCCCAAAACACCTCTGTACACTTGGTGTTACAGAATACATCATAGTGTAGGGTACCTGAGTCTTTTTAAAATTTGTGTTTGTCTTTTACTAACTGTGAGCATTAGAGCAGAGATTTGTTTCACTCCTGTCTCTCTTGCACTTAGCGCACTGCTATGTTCAAGGCAGGTTATCATGTTTGTGCGCGTTTGCAGGACTGGGAAAACATGTCAAGTCTAAGTTCACCTGTGAACACCCTTTTACAAAAATGTTCTCTGCCATGGAGAATTGCTTAGGAAACAACCGCCATCACTATTTACTGAACCAATTCTGTATCCAGCCTTGTGCTAAAACCTTTACATGGGTTCTCTCGTAAATCCTCACGACCAACCTGGGAGGTAGGTATTTTCACAGCAATTTTATTTCAGAGAGCACGGAAGCCCAGAGAAGTGAACTAACAAATCCCAAATGACAGAGGTCCAATTGCTAAAACCCAACCAAAACTATTTCTAGGTGACTCCGATTTTCTGTGTTCCCTTCTAATTTGTCATATTTAAAGGTGACACCACCGAGGAGGTTGCTTCCTGAGCCAAACACCTCTCCATTCAGCCACCTCTCAATGTTTAGACGCCAGGATGCCTGTGAGGTGTGTGGGGTGAATGTACCGGAAGTCCTTCTGCAACATCGC
The DNA here is from genome assembly GCA_004026665.1 of Murina feae. Taxonomy (NCBI): domain Eukaryota; kingdom Metazoa; phylum Chordata; class Mammalia; order Chiroptera; family Vespertilionidae; genus Murina; species Murina feae. Next base: position 89,635 of record PVJC01001588.1, read on the forward strand.
ATTACGTGGGAAGGTTTTCATTGTAGTAAGAAAACAGCCATGGAAACTGCCAGGTATGGGAACACTGGTGCGCCCTACACCTGGGCAAAGGGTCTAAGGTTGTGGCCTGAGTTCACAAAAGGGCTGTCTTTACTTCTACTTTCAGAGGAGCCTGTCTCTCTAGGAAGCACGGCTTTGCTATGTAGTGGTATTTTTGTGTGGTAATACAGGAAAAATGCACAGGAAGAGCTGGTGGAGGGCCAAGAATGGCATGGAAATGTGGGGTGGGCAAAAGCAGGATTATAGTTGGGAAGAACATTCTTTTGAGGTAATAAAGCTATTGTAATGATCATGACCTGCATGTCATTTTCCATACGAACATCTGTAAGCCTCATTTTGCCTACCCCTGTATGGCCAAAACCAGCTGGGAAAAGCAGGCTAAGCCAGGCAGAGTAGAGCCACCCCTTCCTCTCCCCTGCCTAACAAAGCTTTTCCTGAGCCTCAGTCAGCTGCTCTTCCTCTTCTCCTTCAAGAACTAGGCCTGGTAGGTAAACATCACAGGGAGGCCAATTTCCACTCAGCCCCGGAAGACCCTTTCCCTGAGAGCCGTGCAAATGGGGAGACCAGACGTGTCCAGAAACTAACTCGCGGAAGGCAAATGATGTGAGCTCAGTTCTGAAGGGCAGCCAAGCCCTGGGTGGTGCCGTCAGTGAGACGGGAGTAGCAGCAACTAACACGCATGGAGCGCCGACTAGAGAGCCAGGCCCTGGGCTCAGCCCTCTGCACGCGGATTATCTCACTTCACCCTGAACAGCCTAGGAAACAGGGTCACTTAGCCCGACTGCACTGACACCGCTCACGGCCCCAGGGCTTCACGCCGAATGGTGCTTTTCACTGGCCATAGCTGCCTCGTGGCCTTCCAAATCTAAAATTCCATCCCGTGTTCAAAAGTCATGAACCACAGACACAATTAAAACAAACAAAAACAAACAAACAAAAAAACATTCAGCCTGACCGGGGTGGCTCAGTGATTGAGCATCAACCATGCAGCAAGAGGCTGCCGGTCTGATTCCTGGTCAGGACACACGTCTGGGTTGCAGGCTCGATCCCTGGTCGGGGCACGAAGGAGGCAGCCGATCGATGTTTCCCCCTTTCCTCCCTCTGTAAAACTCAATAAAAATATATATATATAAACAAGATGGCGGCATAGGGTAGACACCGTATATGCAGCTGTGAACAACTATTTCAGAAAAACCACGAAAAGAACACACGGACACCACACGCACCCACAGGACGACTGGCTGAGTGAAAATCCTACAACCAGAGAAGAGTCTGAGACTCAGAGCAGCAGCGGAAGCAAAGTACAGAGGTACGGAGGCGCGCGCACGGG
>PVJC01001589.1:0-17568 GCA_004026665.1 Murina feae
GCTGTAGGTTCTTGCTGTTCATCACTTTGAATATTTCTTGCCACTCCCTTCTGGCCTGCAAAGTTTCTGTTGAGAAATCAGCTGACAGTCATATGGGTCTCCCCTTGTAGGTAACTAACTGCTTTTCTCTTGCAGCTTTTAGGATTCTCTCCTTGTCTTTTGCTCTTGGCATTTTGATTATGATGTGTCTTGGTGTGGTACTTCTTAGGTTCCTTTTGATTGGGAGTCTCTGCGCCTCCTGGACTTGGAAGTCTATTTCTTTCACCAGGTAGGGGAAGTTTTCTGTCATTATTTCTTCAAATAGGTTTTCAATATCTTGCTCTTTCTCTTCTTCTGGTACCCCTATAATTCTGATGTTGGTGTGCTTGAAGTTGTGCCAGAGACTTCTTATACTATCTTCATACTTCTTGATTTTTTTCTTTTCTTTTTTGGCTTTTCCAGCTGGGTGATTTTTGCTTCTTTATATTTCATATCTTTGACTTGATTCTTGTGATCCTCTCATCTGCTGTTGGATCTCTGTATATTATTCTTTATTTCAGTCAGTGCATGCTTAATTTCTAGCTGGTTCTTTTTCATATGCTCGAGGGTCTCACTAAATTTATCGCCAGTCTCTAGAATATTCTTGAAAAACCTAATAACCGTGGTTTTGAACTCTATATCCAGTCGTTTGTGTTCCACCATTTCTGTCTTATGTGATCTGTTTCTTAGACTCCGCATTTTGGCTTTCTGTGTTAGGTGTCCTGTAGGGCCCAGTGATTCAGCCTCCCCAATCACCTGGGGTGGACACTCTTGTTGTATGCCTTTGAAGGCTGGGTGCACAGTCTTATAGTTATCACTGGGAGGTATCACTGGGAGGAAATGATTTGCGGGCTTTTCTCCTTGTTGCTTGGGGTTTGGATCTTTTGGAGTTCTGCCCCGGCTGCAGGCTGGCAGGCACACAGCTTGGGCGGGGTTGTAGGTGGGGTGGGGCGGGGTCTCAGAGTCACAGGGTGGAGCAACCCACAATGGCTGCTCTTCAGCTGCTGAGTCTGCACGCGCCTCTCAGTCCCCAAATCTCCACGCCAGTGATTCCTTCGAACAGCACTGGCAGAAAATCACTAGTCTTCAGCCCCGCTGCCCTGCAGCCCGCACCACACTCTTTGCTACCCCGGGAGTCCACAATCTCCTCTCTAGCCGCGAACCCGACTGAGCGCAGCCGCTGCTCCCCTTCACCTGCGCCGCCACGCCTCCGTGCCGCTGCCTCCATTCCGCGTGTCCCTCGGTACCTTTTAGTTTTGGCGCAGGGAGCTTCCACTCAGTCTCAAAGCACTCCTTCTCTTGCCTTCTGGTTGCAAAGCCTCCCCTCCCTTGGTTCTGGAGGATGGCCGTTTATCTGTATAGTTGTATTTAAAAATATAGTTGTGGAGGCTGCGCATTTAGGTGTATACCTCATGCCGCCATCTTGGTTCCTCTGTCTCTTTTTTTTTTTGTATCAGAGATAGCTAAGTTTTCTCAGCAAATATGTTACTTTAAAATTTGTATTTTCAAACACCTGAATCCTGTAATCTATCCCTAATGAATCCAGGATTTCTCTAGAAAGAGGGATCAGAGTCCAGTTTTTGGCAGTCAAGGAAATACCTAATGAGATGCATGTATATCTAATGGTACATCAGATTTTTTTTTCTTCTGCTACTTGAAAAACTTTCATTTAATCAATGACCATTTTCATGGCATAATATTTAACATGAAGAACAAATCATATTTTCCATAATTATGGTAAAATTTTAACTCTATTTCTTACCAATTTTAACTTGGTTTCCTTCAGTAAGTAAATTTTAGCCTCCTTGCCACAAAGTGCTTGCTGTAAGTTTTGTTTTAAAAACCACTTATTCCCTTTCTCTGTCCTTCATTTTTCCCTTCCTTTGACAACCCAATTGAAAAAATCCCCCTACTCCACACCCTATTAAACTCCCCTCCCTGCCTGGAACCTCAAGCCCTCCTTTTATTACCCTGCTAATAACAAAAGCATCTTCATTTTCTCTGGAACTCATGCAGAAGAAACATTTTAAGCTCAACTAAATAATTATCCACCTACTTTCTATTTCCTCTCAAGGGGAAAAAAAATTCCTGATCGACTGAAAAATCACCAGGTTGTTGTCATCAGAATCTTTAATGTGAAACCTTCCTTACAATTTTGCTTTTCCAGCTTTCTGTTTCTGATGTGGAAAGTAATAAAATTAATTGAATTTGTGGGTTGCACTAGAAAATGCCATCAGATACATGAAGGCACATTTAGTTGAACAAGTCATTGTGAATGCACTCAGGATTTGATTGACACGTCAAAAGGAACCAGGAGCATGAGGGGTGTGTGGTTCTCTCTCAGCTTGCCACCAGCTCTTCTAGCAGACTTGCAAGATGCCTGGAAGGATGATGCTCTCAGCCAGCCTCACAGTGCAGACACCATGGGGAGGATGGTCAGCGGCTGCCCACTAAAGAATGACTCACCCAAGCAAGTAAAGACAAAGCCTCTCTTGGCAGACCCAATGCCCAGTTACTTCATCATACTCACTTTGCAGAAAACACTCTTTGCTTAGAAAAAATGAGAGGAAATTGTGAGGGGCCAGAACAAGTGCCTCTGGAATGTGCCACTCTGGCATTCAGACTATTCTGAACTGAAATCAGTTAAAGCCCAACAAACTCAGAAAAGGGGTTTTTACTTCCCCCCTTTCTCCTTAAAGAGATGAAAGTAGAAAACCTGTCTCAGAAAAGGACCTTAGCATAATCACTTTAAGCAGTTTCACCCTAACATTAGATAGGAAGACTCTAAGCATCTTTACTAGGTACCATTGTTTCTAGATTGCTTAGCAAACATTTATCTGCCTTGTGTGTTCTGCATTTCCTCAAACTGGGTATGCTCACTTTTGAAAACGAAGACTCTGTTTCTGTTCCACCCTTTTCTCTTTCATCCAAAATAACATAAATATCCAATTTTGCCTAAATATCTTCATAATTTTCATGCGCATGTTAATTTTCCATGCAAACATTAAGATTTGCTTTTCTCCTGTTAATCTGCTGAATGTTTTTTTAAAGTCTTCAATAAGCCAGAAGAACTAAATGAGTAAGTGGAAAGTTTCCCTAACCCTTACAGAATTATGATTCTATTGACAAAACAACCTCAAGATTTTCATTTAATACTTGTTGTTTATAAAAATTTACATACCTCCACACATGAACACATAGATGCATTCATACACATACATACAAAGCCAATTTTTAAATGGTATAAAGCTTTTTGTGAAGCCAGTGTTGACCCCTGAGCAAGATTGTGATTCAGCAAAGTTTGACTAGCTGTTCATTTAGTTCTGTTAGTGTCACCTTTCTTCTCCCTGTCTCATCTCAAGGTATCGTATTCATGTCACTGACAGATTTAAACTCTTCCCTATTAATCTGTTAACAACGAAGTATTTTTAAAGTACCAACATGTTTGAGGCATTTTTAGTGGTAGTGAAAGGGTCTTCAAGGGCTGAGAGTAATTAAATCTGAACTTGGCAACTGAGAATTTGAGAAAAATCTTGTCATTTTGAAACCCAGGGTCCTTATTTCTTTGATTAAATTTGGCTTTGAATCCTGGCTCCCAAATCATCTCTTTTTATCTTTCATACTCTATCTCTCATAAACCTGTCTTTTTCTCTGTATAATCAGCATCCTTCAAAGCAGGAGAAGACAATAACCTTGATCTGACTATGGGTCACAAGGTCTGGACCTCTGGCAGGCTAAGGATAACATCCTGGCCTAAGGTATATTTTAGCTCCTGAGCCCTTGGCTACTATTCCAGGAATCCCAACAGAGGGACACCAGAACAGACCTTAGAGGTGTCCTCACACCCCAGAGAAATGGTGTAGTAACTTTTACCTCTCTTCCAACCTATCAGCTCCAAGCATGATCCTGAACCCCTAACACACAGTGTCTTTTGATTTTTGTCCTATATAATCTGTAACCTAAATGCCATCTGGCAGTCAGGTCTTTGGAGCATGAGTTCTCTATACCCAAACTGGCCAATTATCTGATTAACCTTCCTACACAGCAAACTCCTGCTGGTGAGTTTCTTTGGGCCAGTGCATTCAGGTGGATGGGCTCAAATATTGAGCGTGGTAACAAACTCTTGGCCTTCTCAACTGCCAATTTCTGCTGCCAAAGATATTATATTTTATATTTTTTAAAATATGGGAGCTGGAAAAGATCTTAACAGTCATGTCAACCCATCTCCACACTTTATAGATTTGGAAACTGAGGTCCAGAAACCAAGAGATTTATTGCCAGAGGTAATAGAAATCAGATTTTCAGGATAGTAATTTCCAGAAATCCTGCCTTGGGAATACGAACAATGTTTAGAAACCCTGCATGTTTGGCACTTAACAAGTTAAATAAGGCAGCATATATCATTTGGGATGGCTGAAGGAATATACATAGCCTATAAAAGCTCATGTTTGATGGCATAGCTAAACTCAACTAGTTTATTTCTATCTATAGGTCATTTATTGATTTAATTTTTTCCTCTTAATCTTTTGGATCCACAAAACAACCCCAAAAGTATTGAACACCCATGTAGTAGAAAGAAGCTATCTGCTCCAACCTTCTGTATGAGAAGGCCTTGGTAATTTGCTTTAGCATTATGGCTGTCTAGGTGCTCTGAAGGCCTCCTGCTACTATTGCTTGCATAGGCAGTCTTCAAAACACTGCTGTTTGTGTTGGAGTTGGTAGAGATTTTCACCAACTGCCATGGAATTACAGTAGAGAACTGGAGTTAGGAATCAGGTGTCAGGAGGAACAGGAATACTTTGAGATAGATCAGGATAATAGCATTGCTGATAGGTATTGAGTCATAGGCAAATATAAAGTAGAAAAGTTGAGTCTAGGACTTGACCCAAATCACTCTGATAAACAGAAGTTTCCACATATGGCACCCAAACCCAAGGCAGAAAGCATACCCCATCTGAAAGAAAGCTTTCTCAACTTTTATCCTGTCATATTCTCACCAAATAGATCAAGTAATGTGCTCATCATCAAAGATCATTAGTAAATTAAGAGGCAAGCTGTATTTTCTATCTGTAGCTGTGTAACAAATTACCTACAACTTAGCAGCTTAAAATAACATTTATTATCTCTCCTAGTTTATGAAGATAATAAATTTAAGTACCTGGGGTTTGGGTTTTGGCTCAAGGTCTTTCATAAAGTTGCAGTCATATGAATGCTTGACTGGGGCTTTAAGATCTATTTCAAAAAGCACTCACTCAGCTGGCTGGCATATTGATGTTGGGTGTTGGTTGGAGACCTTAGTTCCTCTCCATGTAGTTTTCTTCTCAAGCCAGCTAAATGTCCTCAAGACATGGCAGTGGTTTCCTCTAGAGTAAACAATCCAAGAGACAGCAAGTCAGGCAGAAGTTATTCTATCAAAGTGTTAAACTAAGATGAAAAGTAGGCAATTTTATTTTTAATCTTTGGGCAAAAAAGGCTAAAGGCTAATCAGATGAAGGACCAAAGTTTTCCCACCATGAGACTGCCTTTTGGGATATTGATTTTAAGCTTTTTATTAAGAAACAAAAAATTAAGAAAGAATCTTTGACCATTCCTTTTCTATCTAAGAGATGCAGATGGAAAAGCCTGTTTCAGGAAGGGAATTTTAGGATCCTCACCTTAGCCTAATTTGAATTAAGTATGGTAAAGAGGAGGGAAAGCTTCAAGCAAGGGCCTATTAGCTTTATACCCACTGTGTCCCATTGTTTCTGAGTTGCCTTGAAAGAATTTACCTGCCTTGTATGTTGTGTTCTTCCTCAACTATGAGTCACCCATTCTCAGTTTTGAAATCTAAGCTAGAAGAAGTTAGAAGGTGGGAGAAAAAGCATTATGTTTTCTAGCTGTCAAGTATGGAAAAAAATTTCAATTATAATAAAATTAAGAAATTCTGTTAATCAAAAGTCATTGTAAAGAGAATAAAACACAAATGGCAAACTAAGAGAGATATTTACAATTCAATAATCAACAAATTCGTATCCAGGAATAATTTTCCAAATCAATGAGACAGGCAACCTAATAGAAAACTAGACAAAAACTAAAACATAGGTACTTTACAGAGGAAAAAGCCAGTATAACCAATATAATAGCATAGGTAAATAAGTTTCCATTCTAGTTAATAATTAAGGAAATACAAATTACAACTCTAATAAGATATAACTTTACATCTATTTAGTTGTCTCCAATTAAAAGATCTTCCCTCAACATAATAAAAGCCTTATATGACAAACATACAGCCACCATCATGCTTAATAGGCAAAAATAAAACCATTTCCCCTAAGAACAGGAACAAGACAGGAATGCCTACTTTCAACATTCCTATTTTACATAATACTGGCAGTGCTAGCCATAGCGAGCAGACAAGATGAAGAAATAAAACACACCCAAATGGAAAAGAAGAAGTAAAATTGTCATTATTCACAGATGACATGATATCGTATGTAGAAAACCCTAAAGAATCCATCAAGAAACTACTAGAATTAATAAACTAATTTGGCAATGTAGCAGGATACAAAATTAACACCCAGAAATCTATGGCTTTTTTATACACCAATAATGAACTCACAGAAAAAGAAACTAAAAAAAAATCACATTTACCATTGCAACAAAAAAAAATTACAGTACGTAGGAATAAATTTAACCAAGGAGGCAAAGGACCTGTACTCAGAAAATTACAGGATGCTGAAAAAAGGGATAGAGGAAGACATAAACGAATGGAAGAATATACCTTGTTCATGGATTGGTACAATCAACATCATTAAATTGTTCATATTACCCAAAGCAATCATAGATTTAATGCAATCCCCATTAAAATACCAAGGGCATACTTCAAAAATCTACAACAAAGTCTCCAAATATTCATCTGGAATAAAAAAAAAAAGACCCTGAATAGCTGCAGAAATCTTGAGAAAGAACATAGTAGGAGGGATCACAATACCAGATGTCAAGCTATACTACAAAGCCACTGTTTTCAAAACTGCCTGGTACTGGCACAAGAACAGACATATAGACCAATGAAACAGAACAGAGAACCCCAGAAATCAACCCATTATGCTCAATTATGTTCAATTAATATTTGAAAAAGGAGGGGATAGCATACAATGCAGTCAAGACAGTCTCTTCAGCAAATGGTGCTGGGAAATTTGGACAGATACACACAAAAATATAAAACTAGTCCACCAATTTACACCATACACAAAAATAAACTCAAAATGGATAAAAGACTAAACGTAAGATGGAAAACCATAAAAATCTTAGAAGAAGCCATGGGCAGCAAAGTAGCAGACATTTATTGTAGCAATATCTTTACCAATACAGCTCCTAGGGCAATGGAAACTAAGGAGAAAATAAACAAATGAGAGTACATCAAAATGAAAAGCGTCTGTACAGCAAAAGAAACCATCAACAAAACAAGAAAGCTCACTGCATGGGAGAATGTATTTGCCAATGTTATCTCTGATAAGAGTTTAATCTCCAAAATTTACAGGGAACTCATACAACTTAACAAAAGGAAGGTAAGCAACCCAATCAAAAAATGGGCAAAGGACTTAAATAGATAATTTTCAAAAGAGGACATACAGAAGACCAAGAGACACATTAAAACATGCTCAAAATCACTAATCATCTGAGAGATGCAATTCAAAACAACAATGAGCTATCATCTTACACCTGTCAGAATGGCTATCATCAATGAGTCAACAAAGGACAAGTGCTGGCAAGGATGCAGAGAAAAAGGAACCCTTGTGCACAGTGGTAGGAATGCAGACTGGTGCAGTCACTGTAGAAAACAATATGGCGTTTCCTCAAAAATCTTAAAATAGAACGTCCATTTGACCCAGTGATTCCACTTCTAGGAATACATCCCAAGAAACTAGAAACACCAATCAAAAAAGGACATATGCACCCCTATGTTTATAGCAGCATAATTTACAATAGGTAAGATTGGAAGCAGCCTAAGTGCCCATTGGCAGATGAGTGGATTAGAAAACTGTGGTATATCTACACAATGGAATACAACACTGCTGTGAAAAAGAAGGGATTCTTACCATTTGCAACAGCATAGATGGTACTGGAAAGCATTATACTAAGCGAAATAAGCCATTCAGAGAAAGTTAAATATCACATAATCTCACTCATTTGTGGAATATAATGAGCAATATAAGCTGATGAACAAAAATAGAACCAGAGTTATAGAAGCATTGAACTGACTGTACAATCTATGAGGGAAGGCAGATAGTAAGGGGGTAAGAGATCAACCAAAGGACTTATATGCATGCATATGAGCATAACTAATAGACACAGATGGACACAGATGGGAAGGGGTAGTGTGAGGCATGTGCTGAGGGGTGGAGGTGGCCAGGGAGAGGTCAATGGAGAAAAAGGAGACTTATGTAATACATTAAACAATAAAGAATTCAAAAAAAATAATAAAAGATCTGACAACACCAACCTTGGAGAGGAAATGAATTGATAAGAAAGCTAGGGACACTAAAATGTTATAATTACTTTGGCAAACAATGTAACAATCCTATATAGTAAAAAGGCAATATGCAAATTAACCATAACAGCAGAACCACTGGTCGCTATGACACACACTGACAATCAGGGGGCAGATGCTCAATGCAGGAGCTGCCCCCTGGTGGTCAATGTGCTCCCACAGGGGGAGCTATGCTCAGTCACAACCAGATTGATGGCAGCCAGTACAGCAGTGGTGGTGGGAGCCTCTTCCCGCTCCTCAGCAGTGCTAAGGATGTCCGACTGCAGCTTAGGCCTGCTCCTCACGGTCAAGTGGACATCTCCCCAAGGCTCCTGGGTTGCTAGAGGGAAGTCTGACTGCCAGCTTAAGCCCAATCCCCCAGGGAGTGGGCCTAAGCCAGCAGGTGGACATCCCCTGAGGGATCCCAGACTGCGAGAGGGCATAGGCCGGCCTGAGGGACCCCCTCCACCCCACCAAGTGCATAAAAACTTTTGTGCACCAGGCCTCTAGTATATTATAAATGTGAATATTTGATCATCCCCTGATCTTTACAGAATAGTTATATTTCTAGGTCATTGGTTTTGACCACTAATATTTGTCAATGTCTAGAAGCATTTCTGGTTGTCACATGTGGGGGACACTACTATCATCTGATGGGTAGAAGCCAGAGATGCTGTTATACTACAATACACAGGACAGCCCTATACAACAAAGAATTATTTGCCCCCAAATGTCAATAGTTCCAAGGCCAAGAAACCCTGTTCAAGGTATATACCCAGGAGAAACTCTTGCACATATGTACATTAGGATGTACAGAAGAATATATTCATACAACAACAACAAACTAGAAGTAATATTTTCTTTCTGACAAGAGAATAGTTAAGTCATTTGTGACATAGTTATCCAGTGAAATGCACATGATTGAACTACAGCTACAGACAATGACATGAATGAACTTTAGTGATGTAATGCAAAGTGAAAAAAACTAACCTGCATAAGAAAATATTTAATGTGATGTGTTTAATACAATGCTCAAAAACAAAACAAAAAATTAAAAAATCTGTTATTTAGGCATATCTATAAACATATAATTAAACTAGAAAATAGTCTAAACAATGATAAAAATTACCTTTCTGCAAGACATGGGAGAGATTCTGGGGGGTAGGGAGAGATAAACTGAGGGAAGTAATGTGAGCATGTCTGAATATTTCTGTTGGATAATGGATTCACAGTTGCTTATTATATTATCACACTTTATTATACATATAAAATATATGTCATAAATATTCTTTTATACAAATAAATTAAAATATAATCAAATTGAAAAAAAAATCATTCAAGACTAATGTGATTGGATGAATTGTACAATATCACCATATAAATAATTTATTGGAATTAGAGCAACCAACTTACTTTCAATTTTTTACAGAGTAGATGTTATTATTGTGTTAGGGTCAGCCTCAAAATACAGTGTAATTTGTTCAATGTGTTCCTTCCTGGCAGCCTTCTAGACTAGCAACCCCCACACAAATGTTGTTGACTTAAGCATCCTTTACCTTTAAGCTCTGTTGGCAATAAACATGGGGTAAATAAAAGGTAACAAGAAATCATTCAGACCTTTTGTTTTTAATTTTTCTTTCTTTCTTTTTTTAAATATGTTTTTATTAACTTCAGATAAGGAGAGGGAGAGAGACATAGAAACATCAATGATGAGAAAGAATCATAATTGGCTGCATCCTGCATACCCCCTATTGGGGATTGAGCCCATAACCCGGGCATGTGCCCTTGCCTGGAATTGAACCTAGGACCCCTCAGTCCACAGGCCAAACCAACTAGGGCCAAACAGACCTTTGTATTTTCTGTCTGTATACTGAAGTCATACACTATAAAGGCACAATATCATTCCCACAGACCAGGCCTAAACTGGCAGTTGGACATCCCCCAAGGGGTCCTAGACTGTGAGAGGGCACAGGCCAGGCTGAAAAACCCCTCTTCTCACCCCCGCCCCCTATGCACAAATCCGTGCACTTGGTCTCTAGTTATGTAACTAAATAAGAAAAGTGAATGATCTGGGGCTTCTTTTGCCCCTTAGGGGACACCACAATTTCTTTTAAAATTCAAAATTTCAAAGTACAGTTATACCTCAAATATTTTTCAGGTTCAGTTCTAAGCCACCACAGTAAAGTGAATGTGGTAATAAAGCAGGTCCCACAATTTTTTGGCTTCCCAGTGCATATTATAGAGGTACCCTCAGGGAAGACACATGGACATGCTTCCTAAAATATTGTCAGCTGAACCCAAGGTGACTGGCAGAGCCCAGCCTTGGATACACATCTAACAAAGACGGTGATGTGTTCTCAGCATTGACTCTTATCTTTGCTGCCCAGGTGTCGGGGAGTGGGTTTTATTTATAGTAAATCCAGCCAAGCACCAGGAATGAGTAGGACTCTCCTCCATCTCCCTGTGGGAGGGGCCCTGAGGTGGAACTACACCCTAAGGTTCCTGACTACTCATCACGCCCACCAGTCAGGCTGGCTCAGAACTGACATAACTTCCTGATATTTGGCTATAAATAAAAGTTGCTGCCCTGCCTCTGGGCTCTGTTCATCTATCAGAGGGTAGACACCACACTCAGGCCCAGCTTTTCCCTCTACTTCTGTCTCAGTATCATTTTTCATTTTTCCTTAACCCTTGTCGTGTTTTCAAGATTCTTGAACCCCCACATTCTCTTTTTCATCGCTGGTCGCGGGAAGAGAGAACGTACCCTCATAGCATATAAAAGTTATAATTGCACTATACCATAGTCTCTTAAGTGTATCATAGCATTATGTGTGACTCATCGCTTGAACACTTAGAAGCCATTGTAGGGTTACAGATTGGCTTAACCCTACCAGACCGCAAAGTACCGAAAATTAGGTACAGCAGATTCAGAAATTAGTGAGAAATCGGTACACCAGTCTGATAGGGTTAATTTCAATATTGTGGTGTTACATGGAATAGGGAGGCCTGAAGAGAGGGAGAGAGGTGGGGGAGTAGAGTAGTCAGAAGACACATATTTCAAAATTTCTTTTTATTTAAATAGAGTTGGCATACAATATTACATTAGTTTCAAGTGTACAACACAGTGATTAAACATTTATATACCTTCTATGTGATCACCACAATAAGTCTAGTAACCATCTGTCATGGTGCAAAGTTATTACAATATTATTGACTGTATTCCCTGTGCTGTACACCACATCACCATGGCTTATTTTATAACTGAAAATTTGTACCTCATATTCCCCTTCACCCTTTTCATTTATACCTCCAGTAGAGGCCCGGTGCTTGAAATTCATGCACTGGGGGGTCCCTCAGCCCAGCCTTCCCCCTGTCATAGTCTGGGACCCCCTCAGTGGATGTCCTACTAATGGCCACAGTCTAGCAGCACAGGCTCAGAGCAGGCGCTGTGTGTGTGTGTGTGTGTGTGTGTGTGTGTCCACTGGGGGCCTGCCCCTAGCTGCAGCTGCATTGCCTAGGCTCAGAGCAGGTGCGCCATGTGTGTGTCCCCTCTGGGGGCCTGCCCCCAGCCTCATTAGTGGCTGGGAGCAGGCACCCCATGTGTGTGTGTGTGTGAGTGAGTGAGTGTGTCCCACCTGGGGCCTGCCTGCAGGCTGCGCATGCCTGCTCCTGATCCGGATGGTGGCAGGCGACCGGAGCTGGCCCTGCTGCTGGGGCCTGCCTGCTGGCAGTGTTTGCCTGTTGAAGGGCAGCTGCTCATGGGTTGCCAAGGCAATGCCTGCTGGGCTCATGTTGCCAAGGTGACGCTGCCAGTGTCCTGCCCCACTGCTATGGGCGCCACCATCTTTGTCTTGGAGTGATGGTTAATCTGCATATTACTCTTTTATTAGATAGGATATCCATACCCTCTGGCAACCATCAGTTTGCTCTCTGTACTTATAAGTGTGTTTCTGTTTTGTTTATAATTTTTTTTTTTAGATTACACATATAAGTTAAATCATACAGTATTTGTCTTTCTCTGTCTGATTTATTTCCCTTAACATAATACCCTATATATTCATTCACATTGTTCCTAATGAATAGATTTAATTCATTTTTATTGCTGATCACTGATCACAAATCATCTTAACAAGTATAATAATAGTGAAAAGATTTGAAATATTGGGAGAATTACCAAAATGTGACACAGAGACACCAAGAGAGCAGGCACTGTTGGAACAGCAGACATAGACTTCCCAGAGCCCTTTGATTTATAAAAAGCACAGTATCTGTGCAGCACAATAAAGCACAGTGCAATAAATGAGGCATGACTGTAATGTGCCTTTAAACATTAATTTGACAGATTAAGGTAGCCCAGATGATTTAAAATACCATGACTACCTACAAATTTTAAGCAAAATTATAAAGATTTCCTTCCTTATTTACTTCATTTTCTTTCATTTTCTTCTAACCAGATTTTCCAAACACCAACCTGCCCCCTTGGTCCTATTCTCAGATGACTTTCAAATAATCTCTGCTTGAGTGTTAATTGAAAAGTGTTTATACTTCAATATGATCCCTCCTGGGTGGCTTTTATTTTCATAGGGGACTCACAGAGGTTGGTATTGATAGCAGGGAGGGAAGGTTAAGGGATGACCTTCAGGAGGCTGCAACTGACTCCAACACCTGAAGAAGAAGCAAATAAAGAATATTTGTTATACAGCCTCTGAAAGGTTGGCCAAACCTTGCTTCAGGCCATATTTAAACATCCAAGCTCTGTCTACTGCTCTTGGAACTGAGCTGCAATAACACCTCTTACTTTCTTGACCCAAGAGGAAATATTTTATAAATTATAGTGTATAAAATTATTTAGTCAACATTTAGACACTAAATAATTCTGGTTACGTGGGAAAATTTATTTTGTGATAAAGTTGAAGGAAAAAATAGATTTGGAGAAAGCACAAAGGCCAAAATAACAAATAAAATTCTTAATAGTATAAAGAAAAAAAACTTTACAAGAGTCCAAGCACAAATGTCAGGGATATTTCAACAAAACCCAAGACCTGAAATTGAAGCATGTGTATGTGAGTGTGTGTGAGTGTGTATGTGTGTGTACATATGTGTGTATATATGTGTGTGGGGGGGTATGGAGATAGAAAAGATTCCTGAAGAGAATACAAGAGTGTGGGATGTGTACATTTATAATAATAAAAGCATAATATGCTAATTAGACTGGACATTCTTCTGGACAACCTTCCAGACAAAGCCCGGACTGCGAGGGAAGCCTGGGTCCCGGGTGCCTGCCAGTGGCTTGAGGGAAGCCCTGGTCCTGGGTGCTGGAGGGAAGCCAGTACCAGTAGCAGGGCAGGGCAGGAGGGAGGGAACAAGGCCTACTCTTGCACAAATTTCATGCATCGGGCCTCTAGTTTATTTATAAAATAATTGTTCCATCACTTACCTGTTTCACAGTGTACCTGATATTAGTAACTGCTTCACCTGATAAGAAATGGTATCAACTCTTCATTAAATATTTTTGAGCCACGGGGTCCCAGCTGAGCCACATCTAAATGTACAGTACCGCTTCTTAAACTTCACTGTGTATATTCACCTAACAGCTTTTGTGTAAAAAGAAGATTCCTTGACTCCTGCTGAGGTTATTCTGATTTAGCAACCCCTCCTCAAGGCTTAGGAGCCTGCACTGTGGAGCACTCCAGGTGAGTCTAATGCATACACTGTAATGTCATTTTGCTGAACCACGGACATCTCTCTGCACCCAAATTTTGTTCTGTAGGAAAAGAAAAATAAGTCAATAAAACAAGACCAAAAACAAGTAAACAAAAAAGCTATTATGCCTCAGACACTACATTCATATTTTCAAATAATGTTTTATCAGGTATAACACATATAAAAAGGTACAGAAATCATAAATGTATAGCATGAGATGTTTTCACAAAATAAATGTCCCCACAGAACCAGAATCTAGGCCTAGGAATAGAAGATTCCAAGCACTCAAATAGCCTTCTTTATGCCACTCCCAGTTATTCCTTCCACCCAAAGACAACCAATATACTGACTTCTAATACCATCAACTCATTTTATTGGTTTCTGAAGTCTATATAGATTGTATCACAATTTGTACTCAACAGTGTCTGGTTTCTTTTATTCAATACTAGGGGCCCGGTGCACGAAATTCATGCATGGGGAGGAGGGTGGGGGTCCCTCAGCCCAGCCTGCCTCCTCTCACAGTCTGGAACCCCTCAGTGGATGGCCTATGATGGCCCCAGTCTGCCAGGTGCCGTGTGTGTGTGTGTGTGTGTGACCACTGGGGACCTGCCCCCAGCCGCATCTGAGGCTCGGAGCAGTCCTCCTATGTGTGTCTACCTGCTGAGGGCCTGCCCCCAGGCTTGGAGCAGGCACCCCCTCTATGTTGATCTCTCAAACTCTTGTCCTCCCCTGCATGTTGTTCTCTTTTTTGGAGCTGTAGCCAGGGCTGGGTGCTGCCTGCCTCCCAAGCTTGCCTACTGCCCATCTTCCTCCAGCCACCAGAAAGCAGGGAAAACCCTGCCTCGTGGTCAGGCCAGCCTTTTCCTGCTCCCTGATCCCCGGAAAGGGCCTGGGGAGCCACCGAGCAGGCCCCCAGCCCCCAAGAGCTTGCTTTCCTGCTCCCCGGTGCTGCCAAGGGGTCTGGGGAGCTGCCAAGCAGGACCCCGGCCACTTCAACCTTGCTTTCCTGCTCCCTGGTGCCCCGCAAAGGGCCTGGGCAGCCGCCAAGCAGGCCGAGACCCCCCACCGCCTCTTTTCCACTCTCCGGTGCCCTGCAAGGGGCCTGGGCAGCCGCCAAGCAGGCCGAGGCCTCCCACCGCCTCTTTTCCGCTCCCTAGTGCCCCGCAAAGGGCCTGGGCAGCCGCCAAGCAGGCTGCCAACCCTGATGCCTCTTTCCCACTCATGGGTCCTGGGTCCTGCGCTGTTCTGCCTTGCAGCCGCTCTGTGCACTCGGGAGGTCCCTCAGCCCCGCTTGTGCCCTCTCACAGTCTGGGACCCCTCACGGGATGTCCACCTGCTAGGGTGCCTGACCAGCCTGGGTGAGGGGCTGATGGCTCTCTCCAGGCTGGCCAAGCCCCCCAGGAATGTCCCTCACCCCATTGGGTTGTGGCCAGCGTGGGTGATGGGCTGATTGGCACTTTCAGGCTTTAAGGCTGCCCACAGCTTCCATTGACCCAATGTCTCAGCAAGGCTGGCTGGACGCAGGTTTCTGGGATTTGTTTATCTTCTGTAATTGATGCTGTTCCTTTAAGGCGGCCTTCTAACTACTAAGGAAGCCTCCTCTCTGCTTCACCTCACGGTGTCTATAATGAGACAATGTTACTTAGTGGTGAGGCCTGCTGTTTCCTTCAGCTCCCGAGGATTCTATGATTGTTATTATGTTGCAAACGTGTGTTTCGCTAGAGCCAGTTTAAGCGGAGCGGGCTTTAGTTTCACTTTCACTCCTGCCGCAATGGAAGCTGCCATTTACTCAGGTCCGTGAGTGGCGGCCGCCGTGTTGGCTGGGCTAATTTGCATACAGTCGCTCTGATTGGCTGGTGAGCATGGCTTACCCCATCTTGGAGAAACGGTTAATTTCAATATTATGCTTTTATTAGTTAAGATTATCAGATTTATCTGTGTCATTACTTATAACAGTAGTTCATTTTCATTGCTGTATATAGCATTCACTTGGATAAATATAAAAAATTAATTTATTCATTCCACTGTGGTTGAACATTTGGATTGTGTCCAAACTTTGCCTGTTACAAAGTGTGCTGCTATAAGCATTTTTGTATATGTATTTAGGTGCACAGTTCGCATTTCTGTGGGAAATGTACTTAAAGTGAAGTCCCTAGGTACATATGTCCAGCTGCTTGCTAAAATAATTTCCAAAGGGATAGGACTTTAACAAGATGATTTAAAATTTATATGTTAATACACAGGGCCAAGTATAGCCAAAATATTCTGGGGGAGAGAGAAACTACCAAAGTGGAAAGTACTGTTTGACCTATAATAAAACTGCAGTAATTAAGACAGTATGGTACAGTCACAATAGTCAAATAAACAATCTAAACTAATAAAAGCGAAATATTAAAATTAACCGTTTCTTCGGGACGGCCTAAGCCACGCCCACCAGCCAATCAGAGTGACTGTATGCAAATTAGCCCAGCCAAGATGGTGGAGGCCGCAGCCCTGGGCTCCGCCATCTTGGGAGACTGGGTTCTGGGAAGGTATCTGGGGCCCTGGGCCGCCAGATGCCTTCCCCGTGGAGAAGCTATGGGGGAAGCGGGGACCAGCCTGGCCGGACCCCGCAAGCCCCCTGCCGGGAGGCCGATCGCAGCCCGAACGGCCTCCCGGGGCAAGCGGGACCCGCAAGTCCCCTGCCGGGAGGCCGATCGCAGCCCGAACGGCCTCCCGGAGCAAGCGGGACCCGCAAGCCCCCTGCCGGGAGGCCAATTGAGACCCGAACGGCCTCCCGGGGCAAGCGGGACCCGCAAGCCCCTTGGCGGGAGGAAGATCAGGACCCGAACGGCCTCCTGGGGCAAGCAGGACCCCGGAAGCCCCCTGCCAGGAGGCCGATCGCAGCCCGAACGGCCTCCCGGGGCAAGCGGGACCCTGCAAGCCCCCTGGCGGGAGGCCGATTGGGACCCAACGGCCTCCCGGGGCAAGCGGGACCCCGCAAGCCCCCTGGCAGGAGGACGATCGGGACCCGAACAGCCTCCCGGGGCAAGCGGGACCCCGCAAACCCCCTGACCGGAGGCCGATTGGGACCCAACGGCCTCCCGGGGCAAGCGGGACCCCGCAAGCCCCCTGCCAGGAGGCCGATCGCAGCCCGAACGGCCTCCCGGGGCAAGCGGGACCCCGCAAGCCCCCTGCCGGGAGGCCGATTTGGACCCGAACGGCCTCCCGGGGCAAGCGGGACCCCGCAAGCCCCCTGCCGGGAGGCCCATCGGGACCCCAACGGCCTCCCCTGACAAGAGGGACCCCGCAAGCCCCCTGCCGGGAGGCCGATCTGGTGGCCAGCAACACTGGAATGA